>APFE030408398.1:0-18330 GCA_000404065.3 Pinus taeda
TTGGGTAGACTTAGTTACATGGGAGTTTCCCCTCCCACATATGTTTATGTGTTTATTATTTTTTTTTCATATATATGGTTATATGGTTAATTGAAGGAATTTATTTCCACTGCATTGATAACACTTGAAGATAAAATTGGTTAAGTGTTGGTTCAGGCATAGTCCATATACTTGAGTATTGGTGAAAAGAAAATGTATATTGGTGTTGCACTTGTCTATACGTGGTTGGAAGAGTACCACAAGGATAGGGTCATGACATATATGTTTCCTACTGAATGTAATATCGTGTGGGTTGTGTCGATTGGGGCATTAATCCACCAAGCCGATGCGCTCTTCAAGCTTGACATGCCCCTCGGTTATGCGTCGACTCAAACATATGTTCGCCCTCACTACCATATAAACTCCCTTCGTATAACTCCATACTCGACCAACACTTGGTCGCATTTTCCTTTGGTTCACCCACACCTAAGTATGGGCACGTTACCTGGGTGTGCACCCCCGTCACATGCCTTTTCCCAACTGCGTTTTCCAAGTCACTCTCTCTCCACCATGTTGCCTCGCCCAGGCACGCTCCTACTAGAACGCCCAACTCGAGTCGCCCGGCATGCCTGCCTATCGACTACTCACCTGTCGTACTCGGGTCACACCTGCCCATCGTCACAAATCCGTCACACTTGGGCGCGCCCGTGTCATGTTTTTATCATGTGTTCCCATGGGGGGCACCCAACTCACCTAAGGGTGGTGATGCTGACTTGGGGCCCTAACATCCTCCCCCACCATGATTCATTGTCATCCTCGGCAATCCTATTAATCGTGCTAGCCCATCATTAAACTCATCAATCTCATTTTTCCATATCCATAGTGAATCCTCTGTTTCCCAACCACTTTCCTCCGATGCATCCTTCCATCTAACAAAGAAATCCCTTCATTCAACACTCCTGACACCCTAATTCCAAGATCCAAGATCTTATCCAAAATCAAGTTCAGCCTATCCAAAATCATGGTTGGTCCCCTTGGTGGTGTTGTCCTCTTAGGATGATGTGCATCAAGTCTACATCTCTTGAGTTGACTTATATGGAACATAGGATGTTTCGAACGCAGGTGGTTTGGCAGCTCCAACTCATAAGCAACTTCCACAACTCCTTTCTTCACTTGGAATGGCCCTTCATACTTCCTCGTCAAATATCTCGCAGTCCCTTTTGATGGCTAAAACTGATCTCTAGTGATCATCAGAAAAACCATATCCCCAACATTGAAGTGTGTGTCCCATCTACCCAAATCTGCCCATTTCTTCATCCTCCCTGCAGCATCATGCAGGGATAACTCCAAAGACTCCTCACATGCTATCAAAAATCTCTTCGCATGTGGATTCCTCAAAAATTGAATCTGTAGCACAATGTGTGGAGCAACTAGCATTTTTCCATTTACCAACTCAAATGGACTATACCTGATTCTAGAACTCTTCAGCAAATTGTAGCTAAACTTAGCCACATCTAGTAGTTGAGGCCAATTATTCTGACCAACCCTCACATAATGTCTCAATTAGTCCTCCAGCAGTGCATCAATCCATTCAGTCTACCCATCTATCTATGGATGGTAACTTGAACTTTGCAGCAACTCTGTCCCGACCAACTTGAATAAAGTGGTCCAAAATCTACCTGTAAAACACAGATATCGATCAGACATAATACTCAATGTCACTCCCCAATTCTTCACAATGTTCTTGAAGAATAAATCAACATTATTCTTGGCTCCACGTATTATCTTCAACGGAATGAAGACGACATACTTCGAAAAATGATCAAAAACTACCATAATCCCATTATACCCCTGCACCTACGTTAAATGAGTGATGAAGCCCATCAAAACACTCATCCATGGTATCTCTAGAATTGGTAAAGGATGTAACAATCATCCTTGTCTTTGGTTATCTAAGTTTTCCTACTGACAAATGATGCACATATGTACATACTCCTCTACATCCTCCCTCATCTTCTCTCAAAAGAATTCCCTCTCCAACAATGCCAAAGAATAACATTACCCTGGGTGGCCAACCCATGGAGAATCATGGCACTCCTTTAAGAGGTGCCTCCTAAGTCTAGCTGACTTTGGAATGTAAATTTGGTTCCCATAAAACAAGATTATGTCTCGTAGGAAAAACTTATGAGCCTTCCCCTCCTTCACCTACTTTAGAACACTATTTTCCTGAATATCAATCTCCACACTAGCACGAAGTCTACTCTGCATCTTATTCGTCATCTAAACCTGACTCCTACTACACTCAGCTTAGTCCTCTCCCTCCTCAAGTGCATCCAATTTTCCCTTCTTGCTAAGGGAATCTGCAACTACATTGATTCTACCTAGCCTATACTCAATAGTCATCTCGAACTCTGCCAAGAAGTCCTGCCAATGAGCCTGCTTCGATGACAACTTCAGTTGGGATGCAAAATAACTCGCTGCAACGTTGTCAGTCTTGACAACAAAAGGCTTCCCAATCAAGTGATGCCTCCATACCTATAAATAGTGGATGATCACAGTCATATCCTTCTCATGAACCAAATATCGTCGCTCTCTATCCTATAACTTCCAACTCTCATATGCCACTGAATGCCCATCCTGCAAAAGTACACCCCCTATCATAAAATCAGAAGCATCTATGTGCACATCAAATGGTATCTCGTAGTCAGGTATCCTCAATATCATTGTTGTAACCATTCTCTTATTTAAATCCTCAAATGATGCTCGAAACATATCCGTCCAATTCCATTGCTTATCCTTCTTCAGAAGGTCCATTAGTGGTGCAGTCACCTTGGAGTACCCCTCTACAAACTTTTGTTGGTATTTGGTCATCCCCGAGAACACTCTCATATTATGGACATTCTTCGGCTTGGCCAATCCTCAATCGCTTGTATCCTACTCAGCTCCATCTGTATGTGACCTTGACCCACTATGTGTCCAAGGAATGGAATCTCTGTCTGCACAAACATAAACTTCGACGTCTTCAAGTACAACTAATTTTTCTTCTGTGCCTCAAATACCAAAGCCAAGTGCTTCTTATGATCCTCCATGTTATCACTGAATATCATGATGTCATCCAAGTATACTACCATGAATGAATCCAAATATGGACGCAAAACAGCATGCATCAATGTGCAAAATGTAGTAAGAGCATTGGACAACCCGAATGGCATGAAAAGGAACTCAAAACTCTCATACCTTGTCATAATCGTGATCTTCTTCTCATCCCCTTCTACACCTGATAATACCCATGCCTCAATTCTAGCTTGGAAAGCACTCAAGCTTTCACAAGCTTGTCGAAGCAATCTGCAGCAAGCGGCAAAGGATACATGTTATTTATTGTATGCTTATTCAAAGCACGATAATCATAGCACATCCTGAACTCATTCATATCCATATTCTTCTGGAATAATATTGGAGCACCAAATGGGGACCTTGAAGGTTGTATGAAACCTGCATCAGTCAAATCCTTCGATTTTAGTTTCAATTCTTCCAACTTCAGCCCTAATAAACGATAAGGAGCTTTTGTTGGGGGCTACTTCCTCGGATCCAGTTCAATGTGATGGTCCACTGCATTTCTCGGTGGAAGTACTTTCGACAACTTATCAGGCATCAAGTCGTCATATTTGACTAATACATTGGAAATCTTGGCTAGAATAGGCGTCCCCACTCCATCATCATCCTCAACCTCCTTGATGACTATAACATATGTCTCAACATCTGCATCCTACATCGCCCTACTCATACTTAGTGCAGACAATGTTGCACCTTCACTTCCCTTCTCTGTTGGTGAGTAGGTAAAGCCCACGCCCATTTGTTCCCAATCAACATAATCTTGTCACAAAACAGGACAACGATTGCCTTGTTTCCCTTCATAATATCCTGACCCAATATCCTGTCAAAGTCGTTCATCTCCATCACCGTGAAGTCCAAACAACCTTGCCAATCTGCAATTTGAACAGACACATTATATGCCAATCCCAACACTTTATCCCTCGAGTTCACTGCCTTGACCTCCACATCCTTTGGAACAATCTATAGCCCAACTTCCTTTGCTAGCCCTATCGTCATAAAGTTGTGAGTGGCACTTGTATCCACCCAAGCTTGGACAGTTTTGCCATGAATCTCCAAGTCAAGAAACCTCAAACTATGTAGCCAAATTTTCTTTTGCTCAAAAACTTCAACGTGCATACATCTTCAATTTCTACTGCATCCTTTTGTATTGGCTCTAATACCATCTGTCACACCCCCAAGGCAATTCTCCCATTTTAGTGTGTCATGCAGCACCGGCTAAACATCCATACTTAACTTTTTTCATGTTTTCTAAACTATGCCTACATCCATTATTATTGTTGTTCTCTTCCATTATGAGGTTATGTGTGGAATAAACATAACAAAAGCGCCAACCAATGCCAAAGACGAGACCAATACAAGATTTCCAAATTTATAATTTCACTTATAAATTTAATGTACAAATTTTACATAATGTAAAAGGGGAGGTCGACTCTTCCTGAGCTCAACCTCTACCCAAATTTATGCACATTTTGGTACACTGTTGGTTTTCTTCACTACCCACGCCCTTCACTAGCGCCTTGCACTATACTGCAGTGCCACCATCATGTATACCATTCTACATGGTGCAGCGCGTCGCCGCGCCTACATACCGTGACCCGGGTACACAGCCTACCACCCAACACGTCCATTGCCGCACCCACACTTCGTTGAACCTGTAATGTTGCCTACTATGCACTCTTCCCACCCCACGGGCCCATCGCCCTACCTTGTCATGCCCTCCATTCATTGTCCACCCGACTACCCACAACCAACTTCCATTCCTTCGCACTGTGAACCCAAATGTTATGTGTTATGTGATTTCGATGATGTTCTAATACTCGGCCTCCTCTCATATATATACACGTCCTACCAAATGTAGTATCGTGTGGTTCATGTTGCTTGGGGCGTCGACCCACCAAGCTGACCCACCCTTCAAGCTTGACACAACCCTCAATTATGCGTCGGCTCAAGTATAAGTTTGCCCCCACTAAGATATAAACTCCCTTCACATAACTCCATACTCATCCAGCACTTAGTCACATTTTCCTTCGGTTCGCCCACGCCTGGGTATGGGCACGCTACCTAGGTGTGCACTCCCATCGCACGCCTTTTCCCAACAATGTTTGCCATGTCATCTACTCCCTCTAAAGTGTCAATGTATATCCCAAATAAAGTAGGGGATAATGGGCATCCTTGCTTGATCCCAATATCACTTCCAAAGCATTTGGAAAATCCTTGCTTGGTTCAAATTTTGGCCCAGACTTGGTCATTCAACCTTTGGACAAGAACCCTATATTATTTTGGAATTTCCAATTCTTCCATTCTACTCCGCAATTTGCTTCTAAGAACATTATCAAAAGATTTCTTAAAGTCACAAAGTAGCAAAAGACCTTCCTTCCTTATTTATCTCAAATCTTCTCGATCAAGTGTCTAATTATAATGTAATGGTTGATGATAGAATTCTTTGGCCTAAACCTCGATTTCCCTTTGGCCCTATTTCCCTCCTTTTTAGCCCAAACATTGATTTGTTGTTCTATCATACTCCCAAAAAGTTTACTAAAAAGAAGATTGATCATTATAGTGCAGTGATTTGAAAGGTTTTTGATGTCACCACTTTTGAGTAGGGGGATGACACCAATAGTTGTCCAATTTGTCAGAAACCCATTATGACATACCTCCTTAAATATTCTTTGAATGTGAAGCATGAAGACCTCCAAGCCCCATTTTAAGTATTATGCTCGTAGACCATCTATGTCTCTAGCATTACCCATTGCAACCTTCTTTATTCCATCTTTAATGGATTTCGAAGAAAAAGTTTATTTCTTGAATTAATTATGGGAGGATTGTCTTTATTTGGCCCTGTCTCATGTAGTTTCTTTACATACTCTAACCATTCAAGATTTGCGATATCGTTCTCTTATTCATGTCGTTTTATTACCACTTTCCAAAAGCATCTTAGACTGTACCTCCTAAATGAAATCAACTCATTTCTTCTTGTATACATAATTCAACTTCAATGAATCGGCCAACATTGCCAGTGCACGTGTACAAATCACATGAGGTGGTTACACAAATGGCTTTATGAGTTGGGAAGGTTATAATACTATTTTAAATATATTTATCAATTGAATGCTTAAAAAATATATATTAAAAAATTATGTATTTTTAAGTTTTATTATTAAATATGGTGTATTTTAAAAGTAATAATAATAAATAGCAATAAATTATAATTATTAATAATAAAATTTGTTATTATTTTTATTTATTATTAATAATATTTATTTATTGTATATTAATATATTTTTTCTAACTTTTCAATAGAAAGTAAACACCCATGTAACATTGATTTATTTTCAATAAACATTTTTCTAAATAAATTTAATTATTATATATTTTTTATAATCTTTAAAATCAAATTTATATAATTTTATAGTTTAACACATTTCTTCCCTAATGAGTGGTAAAATGAACTTCTTGATATCATTAAAATAAAATTATTGGTATATAACCATTTTCCATGGTGAAGTAAAACTGTTGCAATAATGAAGAAGTTAATGGATTTATTGTTATATGGGTTTTGTACGTTATTTATTGTGTCAAGAGGTGCTCTCTGGCCCAGTATAAAAGATATATTGTAATTTCTTGTTATGTTATGTAAATATTTTAATTTAGTCAAATTACATAACAATAAAAATAAAATTTTAAAATCTGTGAATAATAAAATTATTAATTATAATTATTAATTAATGACCAAAGAAAAAAAAATCCCTAATGCCCTAAGGGATAGCTCAGTTGGTATATTGCTAATTACCTCACCTATTAGGAGGTCACAGGGTCAAATCTCCTTGACACACTTGAGGTTAGGCCTTGCTAGTTTGGTGGGCGAGTAGATCCCTTCGGGTCAATCTACTTGGATTTTCTCATGGATGTAGCGGCCATTGATCCGAACTTAAACAAGAACGCAACAAATTATAGATATAACCATAAATACATAAATGCAGCAGATATAAAACTTCATTCCATTTTGAACGGCTCTCACGCAGTCTCAGGTTAAATCTTGCATGACCAATATCAAGTCGACAGCGCGCGAAAAAAGTGGTTTTCCCATGCTACGTGTTTCGCGGTAAGGTTAATCGCGTGAATTTTAGGAATACTTGTTGAGTCCCAAACTTACACCTTCCCTACATTCCTTTTTAGCCTTTTTCTCCAGTAACCTGAACCTCTAAGCTATCAAATCACTGCATAATAGTTTAAAATGAGTATATAAATGGTTTCCTAACTATGTTTTGTGACTGCTATTTGGTTTAGATTTTTGTTCAACCAGCTGCGGAATCTACCACTTTCCACAGCCAGAATCAGTTTCCACAACCTTTTTATTAAACTGTATGCTACAGGTGTCCATTGAAGAACTTAGCCACATGTGCAAGCTATAACGGATGTGGACATGGAGCGTGTCCCCTTGGTTCAGCCAAATCACCCATAGAAGCTTGCTGTCAAGGCTGGTCAAACGGTGGTCAACATAAAGAGTTAAGCGGTGGCACGACTCTGTTTTCAGCACGGGGAGGTTTGCGCGGCAAGGTCCTAAGTTTGAGGAGGTGCATTAACACCTAGGGACTGCTCATCGACCGAATCCAACAAACCATCTCTTGGATTTACTGTCCACGACCAGCATACTGCTATAACTCCAGATTTTGTCTTTTACATGCTTGGCTACCTACATAGGCCGTGTTAGTTTGTTATGTATTTTTCTGCTATAAATAACGCATCTCCATATGCGTATAGTTAGTTAGGGAAAAATTCTAAATGCCCTTGGCTCAAAGAAAATAAATTAGGAATTACATATCAACTTCTTCAAAATATCTATCATTTTTCTCTAGTACAAGAGATATGTTAAACTTTCTTGTTGAGCTACAAAAATGGGGCTTTTGTAGGTGCATACCTCACAGAACAAAACATAAAATTATTGATTGGTAATAAAGTCCTTCATTGTTATGAACCTAATATTATGAGCTTATTGCATTGGGTTAAATTCATTTTTAAGTTATTAGACTCCATTTATTAGTAGTTGATGGACTAATTTGACCATTGATGCACAACTATCCAGCTTTCAATTTGCATTCATCATTAGCGAGCTTAGTTGCTTCTTTGTTATGGTCTTGTAATACATGACATTATTTCACCTACTTTTCATTGGCAGTCAAGATATCATGATAAACATCATCCATATATACTTGATTATTTATCATATGACCAAGTCCGCGTGAGTACCCAAACCCTTTGTCATCCTCGGGGTCATAAAGAGCCTTTTTGTTATGCTCTTGTAATACATGACATTATTTCACCTACTTTTCGTTGGCAATCAAGATACCATGATAAAGATCATCCATCTCTACTAGATTATTTGTCATATGAATAAGTCCCCATGAGTACCTAAACCCTTTTTCATCCTCAGGGTCATAAAGAGCCCCTCCCCCTCTTGGGTTTCTTTTGGATGCCCCATGAAAATAGCGAATCCATCCTTGTCTACTATTCTTCTAAGTTTTGAAATCCACATCTATCATTCTAAGCTTCCAACATCTCTCATATTTTGTTGATAACAACTAGTAATTTATGGGTAGTTGATCCAACTCTTTCATTGGGCAGTGATAATTCTACTTTGGGACTTCAAATTTGGCACACAATGATAATGAATTCCAGTCTTTGAGGAGTAAGCTTGTTATTAAAGATTGCAATATTTCTAGCAAGCTAAACTTTCTAGCATATAAATTTAGGGAGGACTTCTAATATCTATCTATAATTATTATTAAAAACATTTCATAGATATTTAGTAGGGGTTAAATCCTCAGCATCTACCCATTAATTATTGATAATTAAATTAAATTCTAGAAACTTTATTCCAAAATAGACACATTTATTTATGTAATTATAAGGAGTATTTATTTTTAATATACACTTTATTTTTATACATGCCCAAGCATGGTATTACACATTTGGTTGTGCCTTTGCATTAATTTGTCTTTATCTATAGTTTAACATTGAAATTCAATTTTTGCTTTTTAATTATTATTTAAAATTATTTATTTGTAAGGTGATTAGTTGGCGTTAGGTTGTACCTTCCATTTTTCTATTAGTTACTAATTGTTTTGGTTTTAGTTTTATTTCCTTTTATTTGACTTTTTTTTGTCTTTTTTTATTATTTCCATTTTCATGAATTATTTTTTCTCCAATAAAACTTCTATTTCAATGAATATAAATAAATTAATAGAAAACAATTAATTTTTAAAATCTTGTGAGCGTTTCTTTCCTAATTTTATGAAAAAACTTTATTGATATATGGTTATTAATATTTAGGATCTCATGAGCATTTTTTTAGTATATCAAGAATTCAATAAATTAGTCTTATTACAAGAAATTGAATTCAAGAAGTTTCTTTTTTTTCCTCATTAATGTCTCTAGAATCTAATGTAGCAGAGTCAAAAGATTTGAAGCTCTAGCCAAGGTGAACACTAGGAGCAAATCCAATGCAATGCATTGAAGCTCTTCATTTAATTTTAGGGGATTCAAATTCCAGGGTGGAGAGGTTGGGGTATGGGTCCAAACTAATTCTACCATTGTGCAGGGATGAGATATTACCAGGATCCCACTTTGAAGTTCGAAATTAGGCATTTATTGGGAGGTTAGTCTTCAATTTCTCATCTATTTCAATTGGTTTGTTAAATTTGTTTTATCTTTTTTCCTCAAACCAAACACATAAGACATTATTAATCTGAAAGACATTATTATTCAACAATATGGATCACAAAAGTCTAAGATCTAACATTAATTAACTTGTCTTTACAATTTAATTTAAAAATTAATTTAATACTAAATTACAAATTATAGATCATCCCAACTCCATTTTTCTCTGCAAACAAAGCATAGGTGTTTAAAACAGGACATCATTTGAAAGCAATAAAATTTTTGTTACATATTCCCCTGGCTTCCACAAACCAAATTGCATTCACCCCTATATCAATCATGTTCAATGCCCATGAATTTTGTAGGAGACAAATGGTTATGCAAACAAGTTTCAAGTTTCTTGGAATTGACATCTCATTCACTTGAAACAAAGTTTCTCCATATCAACTTAAACGAAACATTGTACATTTTCACTTTCGTTTCTATTTTTGTATGAAGACTTTAATTGATCAACTCACTATTTTAAATATAGTTAAGACTCTAATTAACTATATTTAAACCAAGAAGCATACTCCAATCAACTATATTTAAACAAAGAGATAAGTACTCCTAGCACTTGTTTTTATTATAATATAGTTTTTTAATAAACACTTCACTTAAAATTTAAATAAAATATTATTCAAAATTATATAATGGTTTAATTTATATATATTTAAATATCCTAAAAAATTAATATACTAAATTCATTTATATATTTTAAAATATAATTTCAATAACCAAAAAATTTGCAATTTTAATATATATTCCATAATTGTCCATTGAACTTAATTGAGGTTGTGTTATGCTCTTAAATAAGTTTATAATGAAGGCAAGCCTAGTACCAGCCACCTCTGCCTGCCTTGAAACAGGCAAGTTGACTTTTTTAACCAAATGAACCAAATACCCAGAAAAGAAAATATGTCAACACAAAATATATATTTCATAACTGATAATTTCGAAATTAAGTCCTTCTGTACTCATTATTGACTTCTGCTAATTAATCTAGAAACTCCCTCCTTTAAAACTAATTTAAACAACTATTAAAACTGGACAGTTGTGGAAGTCAAAAAAAAATATTATTTTAACGTCTAAAAGCTAAAATTAACCTAATAACATAAGTATAAAAAATAACTATACTTATTATTAATAAAAATCCCTGAAAAAAATCAGTGGGAAAACGAGGCGATATGATGCCCCAGTTACCAGTATCGCACACCGGTTTGCCGGTCCCTGCGGCTCAATATGCACGCGTGAACCTTTAACAGGTGAGGTGACAACTACTGCAATCGACTCCAGCTTTTACGTTACAGCCATTTTGAAGGTGCAATTATACGAAGATATTTGGAAATCAAACCCAGCTCGGTGTCCCAACGACAAGATGGGAAAGAAAACGCTTTCTGCGTTGAAACGGCGGATTAGGGGGCCTGTCCTTCCAGCTGTTGCTGCTTCATTACCGCAAATCGGTTTTTTCAATTTTGAAAATAGTACATCTACTCAATTATTTTAGTAAATGCTCCTGCGTTTTCAGCGATTTCTTAATTTTGTAGATCCGGCCCTGCCAACGCCCACATTCTGTAATATTAGCTGTAGAGAAAAAGAGGGAAAACCTAGAAGGACATGTGGGCAAAAGATTGAAGGACGGTTTTCCATATATTTCTTTAATTTGGAAATTGGATCTGAAAGTGTAATCGTATTCAAATCTTTTCGTTGAAAAAAAAAACTAAAAGATTGAAGGACGGTTTTCCAGATATTTCTTTAATTTGGAAATTGGATGTGAAAGCGTAATCGTATTTCAAATTTTTGCCCCTTCTGGTTGAAAATGATCTTGTTATGCAGAAAATATTTTTTTTCTTGAGATTTAATTTGTCTATTTTCAGTGCATTTAATATTATATTGTTCACATTCAATGCACTGCTACATGATCATGACCAGGTGTTATGGCTCGGTGGAAATGTACAAAACCCAGCAGCCCCAAGGAAGAATCACTGAATTAGGTGCAAGAAAGCGAAATTAGGGCTCGGTTTAAATGTACAAAACCGAGGAACCCCAAGGAAGAATCAAGTGGAGTAAAACAAGAAAAGAGTACAATTCTTTACTTCTGCAAAATCTGTAGCCATGGCTTACGGTGATCAGAACAGTACTGTTGAGTTGGAAGATGGAAGACCAGGCCTGGTGAAGCGAAATGTCTCCAAGTCTAGCCCGGATAATGAAATTACCGTGCAAGAAAATGGGCTTGGTGATGAGCTGAGCATTGAACAAATTTTTGCCAACAAGGAGGTGCCTGGATGGCGGCAGCAAATCACATTCCGGGGACTGATTGTGAGCCTGATGATTAGTATCCTGCTCAGTGTGATAGTCATGAAACTTAATCTCACGACCGGAGTCATCCCTTCCCTTAATGTATCAGCTGGACTGTTGGGATTCTTCTTTGTCAAATCCTGGGCTCAAATCATGGAGAGGTCTGGGCTACTCAGGACTCCTTTCACCAGACAAGAGAATACTGTCATACAAACCTGCGTGGTTGCGGCCACTGGTATCGCTTTCAGCGGTATGTAATCTCACTTATTGATTAAACTTAAATCCCAACAAATACCCTTTCCTGATTCTGAAATGTTTTTTAAGAATTTAACAAGTAATACTCTGTGCTTTCTGATGACATGTTGAATGTGTACAGGAGGATTTGGATCATACCTGTTAGGTATGAGCAGTAGCACTTATAACGAGGTGGGCCAAACAGAGGGGAATAATCCGAGAGACACAAAGGATCCGCAGCTTGGTTGGATAATTGTGTTTCTCTTTGTAGTGAGTTTTTTAGGCCTCTTTGGTGTGGTGGCCCTGAGGAAGGTAATGGCCTTATTTTGGTTTTGCAATCGTAAGTAGTTTTGCAGAATATGTTGTGTGTATATATATAATGGTTTGATTGGTTTTTGAAATATTTTTTTTCATTTCTTTTATATGTATATTAATTTGAAAGTATATGTATTAAAATAATGTGTTACAGGAATGTGATTCTTAAATTGTTTTGAAGTTTTGAAGTGGTTAAGAGGTTAAAAATAAAAGTCTACCCACATACAGAATAGATTAAGGAAATGGATTAGCGATCTAAACTTTATGGTAAGAATAAAAGTCTACCCACATACAGAATAGAGCACTAGTGGGTAAGAATGAAAATCTACCCACATACAGACCAGAACAGAGTATTAGTAGATAAGAATAAAAGTCTACTCACATACACAACAGAGCATCAGTGGATAAGGAAATAGTTTAATGGCTAAGAATCCGCATATAGTAAAAGTGAAACCCAAAAAACATCAGCTTGTTATTTTAAGTAGCATGGTTTTTTAAATAAAATATCAAATCAATCTGAAAAGTGATAAATAATAATCAATAATAACAATTTCCATGGCTAGTTTAACACTTACATAATAATAAAGTCTTTCATTATTTTTAATTATATATTTAAAAATATTTCATAAATTTTGTTAGTTTAAACAATTACATAATAATTTTATTATTTTTAATTATATATTTAAAAATATTTCATAAATTTTCAAACCAAAACATGTAACAAAAACTAAAATATATTGAAATTATTTATTTGTTTTCAGAAAGACTGAAATAAAAACATTTCGTATTTTTCCAAACCAAAATATCTAACAAAACTTAGAAATATATTGAAATTATTTATTTGTTTTTTTATACACCCATCAAAATATAAATAACAAACCCTAATAATATTCTTCAAATTATGTTAAAATCATTTATCTGCTTTGTTAAGATCCTATCAAAATATAAATGACAAGCCCTAACAATATTCATTAAATCATGTTGAAATCATTTATCTGCTTTCTTACATGGCTATCAAATTATCAGTGGCAAATCCTGATGATATTTCATTTGTTTGCTTTTCTTAAAAGTAACAGGAAGCACTTCAGTTTACATTAATACAGGAAGGAGCAACTGGGAATCATCTTTTTTCGAAAAAAAAATAGATCTGATTTTTAAGAGGAAATACATGCAATATTTTTAAGTTTGTGTTTTCAGGATTACTTTATATTAATTTTGTGGTTCAGCATGGCATGTTATATTATAAAATTTTGTTGCAGATAATGATTATCGATTACAAGCTGACTTACCCAAGCGGAACTGCAACAGCTGTACTCATCAATGGATTCCACACACCACAAGGTTCTAAAGTTGCAAGGTATCCTAACGAGTGATTTTCGTTGTCTTTCCTTTTTCGTTTGTTTGTGGTGAGTCAGGGTACTTCCCTTTTCTTGTTTCATTTGTTTCTGGTGAGGCAGGGTACCCCCAGATGGAAAAAAATCGATGCTGAAAACTTGTTTAAACCTGGATTTTCTTTTGATCGATAACATTTCTTTACCAATTACGTATGGATATGGATATGGATGACCAACATCTAGTAGTAATCCAATCAAAGAGTTTATCTAAACGGTTTGTAATGTTTAGATTTTATACTTAATATGAGTTTTTATATTATTTTATATATCTTTAAAAATAATAAAAATTATAAAACATTTCAGAAGACTTCAAAGCGTTGTTGTAATTTACAATTTTATAATTTTTTTTTAAAAGTTAATTTTTTATTTGTAGAGAAATTACATTTTTTCATGGTTTTGTTTGTTAGTGGTTTGTCATTTAGGAAACCATATCATTAGCAAAAATAACAAGGAATCAGTTCAAAAATAGTTGTATGTCTACACCAAGTCTCCAAAACTAGAGAATGTTTTATAGGAACATGATACTACATGGCTTGATGTCTATGAGAAACTAAGGCTAGCATTCAAAGGCCTAGCAAAACAAGAAAACCACACATAGAGAAACCAAATTCACCATGAAACTGAGAAGTGGAGTTGCCCACCTTGATGGGGTTGGACTTTCCATGGCTTAATCACTTGGACCCAGGCTTCAATTTGCTTGAGTCTTGCCCCCATATCATTTGGTGAACCACCACATTGTTGAGCATTAAAAATATTCTTCCTCATTGTTAGACTTGTCCATGATTACCATATCCAACAACATTTTCATTCTTTAATATAAATCAAATGTCAACAGGTATTGATTTTGCTCATCATGGGAATGCCCTAGGCCAGGCACACAATCCCTTAGGTTAGTTAATACTTTTGAACCTGATAAAACGACCTCTCTCAACAACAACATTTGCTTCAAAATCATGCAAATCATCGTGAACATCCACGAGGACCTATTCATTGAATAAGTGAGTTGAAGTTTCTACCCTTGAACAAGCACGAGAGCCTCCAATCCCCCCCCACAACTACTACTATCATAAGTCTTGCATCATGCTCTCTGCCTAATCATTTTTGTGAACATAGTTCGCTAGATCGAATGTGGATTGGATACACATATTGTAGGAAGGGTTGCAAAATGGAGAGTTGGAAGAAGACTAAAGCATGGAAAAGTCTCAACCATGCGCAATGTGTATTGCAAGCTAGTAGGAGCTCGAATAGAAATGAACACAATGAAGGAAAAAAGCAACACAAATTGCAACTCAAATTACAATCTTGAAGCCATAAACCTAGGAAGAATGTGGGCAATAAGTGCTAAGGACTAGGCCAACATCAGAAATGATGGGAGAGGAATCATGATCACTACCATTCAACCATCCTTGCATGTGGTGGTCATCATCCCAAAACAGTGCAAAATACAAGCATAACCACTGCAATGTTGCTCCATTGTACCCTTGCTCATTCCATATATCTTAATTAAGGCTAGTCAGGTGGCACGTCTATCTCATTCATTAAGTGATGTGACATTGCCCATAATGTGTCTTGCCTCACCTGATCTAAAGGAATTTTAAGATTTGTAAACAATCATTTGTCTATCATTTTTTAGTATGTGAATATAAATATATATATATATTAGAACTTGTTTAGTGTCATTAATTCATAGAAATTGTTTGTTTATTGCCTACTCCATTTGTGAAAGGTTTTCCTATCGTAGTTATGAAAGGGATGCAGTGACTAGAGGAGAGATGTAGGATATCCCCATCCTATTTTACATGGAGTTCGTTCCTTAGGAGGCCTCAAGAAAGAAAAGCCCATGGCATTTCCTCTCATTTTTTGTTTCTGGGTAATGTTTTTTTGAGAAAAATCAAAGAGAATACATACATTTTGTAAAGAACACTGTAAATATAAGGTAACCCTTTCCTCAAACATTTTGGAGTTCCTAGCTAACATTATCTCACCATATAAATACTATTATATATTTTTTTATCATATATATATTTAAAGTATTTTTCACCGTGTTCAAGAGGGTGTGTTGGGGGTTGAGCCCACCACCCTGCAAATGTAATGCAAAGTAATGAGCAAGGCACGTGGCCTGCCCCTATCATGTATTTTCATGCAAACCCCTAGCTACTCATTTATGGCTATTTATCCTTGCAACTCACCATTGTTCATGGAGGTTTGGAGCAGAGGCAAGGTTGAGGAGTCGACCTCCCTATTACTGGTGGAAGCTCAAGATTTTATCGTTGCTAAGTCATCGTTTATTTGGGTGCTAGGTCCTGGAGAGGAGTGGCTTGAGCATTGCATGGTGTTGGTGAAGTGGCGGTGGGAGGGTGCTTTCCGTCAGTGCACATAATTCTCTCATTGGGCTTTGGATATTGCATGTGCTAGCTAGCATAGGTCCATCTCTTGCAACTTAGGAAGGGTGGTTTAGATTGGTTTTCTCTCACTCTAAAATTGTATGTTATTTGTGTTGTCTTGTTTCTCAATTTCAGTCTTTGTTTATCAGACATCAATCATTCTTGAGTTAAAGGCAAGAGTTTGTCTGGTTAATTTTCATTTTGGTTCTAGCTGTTTGGAATTTAAGCAAATTAGCTATTTTCTAAGTTTGTGTGTGCCTCGCTATATTTCTATTAAGTGGTCTCTCGTGATGAGTTTATGCAATAAGATTAAATCTCTCTTGCCCTCTTGGTCTAATTTGGCTCTACGTAAATTTGGTAATATTGGTCTTCTAGTTGGTTTGTGTCTTTATCCCTGATTGAATTTTTAAGGGACGAGGGTTTCTATTTCGAGTGGAGTGGGTTATGTGTTGTCTAAGTGTGTAGCTCTCTCGCACAATTCATTCTAAAAAAATTGGTATAGCGATGATTTTATTTTTTATGGTTTGGTTCCTATTAGTGCATTGTTTATTATGTTCTCTTGCTCCTCTCTAGGTCGTGGATGCTTTAGCTATTACTACAGGTGTGACCCCTCTTTGGCAACCATGCCTCCCACGAAACAAATGTGTTGCAGGTGACATGGGGGATGCACCCTACAAGGCTAATGAAGGGATAGGCTCTTTGTTGAGGACTCCGTTGCCACCTATTTTGACATTGTTCCTCCGGAGACGCAGAGGGAAATAAAAAATATGGAAACATAGGCAGGGGGAGTAAGATACTGGTTGGTTTGTGTCTTTATCCCTGATTGAATTTTTAAGGGACGAGGGTTTCTATTTCGAGTGGAGTGGGTTATGTGTTGTCTAAGTGTGTAGCTCTCTCGCACAATTCATTCTAAAAAAATTGGTATAGCGATGATTTTATTTTTTATGGTTTGGTTCCTATTAGTGCATTGTTTATTATGTTCTCTTGCTCCTCTCTAGGTCGTGGATGCTTTAGCTATTACTACAAGTGTGACCTCTGTTTGGCAACCATGCCTCCCACGAAACAAATGTGTTGCAGGTGACATGGGGGATGAACCCTACACAACTAATGAAGGGATAGGCTCTTTGCTCAGGACTCCGTTGCCGCCTATTTTGACATTGTTCCTCAGGAGACACGGAGAGAAATCAGAAATATGGAAACATAGGCAGGGGGGAAAGATAGTCCCACTCGGACTCTGAGATTTGGATCAGGTTTCTATTTGGGTTCTGAATCTTGGTCATACAATGAGACAGAAGAAGAAATACTTAAACTCATTATTCATTCATTATTAGATGAAGACATTGTTTGGCATGGTCTTGAAGGATGAAAAGGTGGAATGCTATTATGTGGTCACTTCTTTGGAGGAAATCAAAAGGATGTTAAGAAACCAACGCTTCACTTTGGACAAACTAGAATCAAGGTTGGCACACATGGAAGTACACATCCACTTTTATTTTGACATCGATGCACCTCTTGGATCACCTCTTGGATCGAGTGCTAGGAACCTTGCTCCCATCTCCTCTTCTAATCTGGAATGATGTTTATGTTTTCAAGTGTTCTTGTTACTCTTATATGTTATGCTTTGGCAACCTAGCAGAAAGGACTTTTTTGTAATCTCCACTAGTTGGATGGTTTGTGTTTTCTTGCTCTTTGGGGTTAAGAGAGAATTTGAGTTATACCTATTCTTGTATTTAGTGGATAAAAAAAAAATCCATTTAGATAAACATATATAACAACCATCTTTAAACTATTTTGATAACATAAGTTCTAATTTACAAAAAAATATGTTTTTAACATTTTTATCTTGCACACATTTATATATATTTGTTTTCATTAAAATGTCATATACACCTCATAACAAATTTTCTATATATCTT
>APFE030408398.1:19130-36529 GCA_000404065.3 Pinus taeda
ACTAAAATAAAATAAAAAACTTACTTGGATAAAATCTACCAAAAATATATATAATTTAAATAACTGAACAACCCAACATTCTAAAAACTTTAAGGAGTAAATAATTCTTCATCCATCAATGTTCCAGTTATAGCTTTTATATATATATATATATACAAATGTCACATAGATTCTTACTCGACTCTCGGACTTAAGTATTTGGGAAAATATATAGGAAGCTAAATGTGAGTGTAAATTTCTATCCCATCTCTTGCAATGACAATAGAATGCATATTGCAGGAAGCAGGTGGCGTATCTGGGAAAATACTTTGTCATCAGCTTCCTTTTCGGCTTTTTCCAATGGTTCTACACGGGTGGGAGCGATTGTGGCTTTGTTAATTTCCCCACTTTAGGATTGAAAGCTCGTGACAATACGTAAGTGTAGTTTATATTAACACCATTTTCTTTTTTTCTCCTTCTCATTCTCATTATGCCCAACTAATCTAAATGCCTGTGGATTTGCAGGTTTTACTTTGACTTCAGCTTGACATACGTTGGAGCTGGTATGATTTGCCCTCACTTGGTTAATGTATCGTTAGTAGTGGGAGCAGTTATTTCGTATGGTATCATGTGGCCTCTCATAAACAACCGCAAAGGGGTCTGGTATAGTTCAGACCTTCCGGAAAACAGCATGGCCGGTATCCAGGGTTACAAGGTATATGAAACTGAAAAATTATTTATATAATTTTTATATTATTTATTGGATCATGTATTAGAAGAAGAATATTTTTAGATTATTAAATTTTAGTTATTCATAATTTAAAATTTTGAAATTTTTGGAATCTGAGTCTAATATAAAATACACGCTTAATAAATTATATTAATTTGTTAAATTATTTATTTAAGGTGTTGTTTAATTATTTAGGGTGTTTTTTAATTATTGGTTAAAATCTGATGAAACAATTTTTAATCAATTCATGAGTTTTTATTATCTAAAATAAATTTTTGAAAACATCAATGGATTCATCGCAGTTTTGGAGCACTTAAATTATGCAAAATTTACTACTCAAACTTATAATTTTAACAAATCACTACAGAATTTTGTGTAAAACTTAAATTTGTAATTTTTACCGACCTTACCAAATTTTATATAAATTTATTATTTAACAATAAAATATACCCAAATTTTTCCAAAACCTGAAATATTCTTTAAATAAAAATTTAGATTACCAAAAATTTAACTGATATATAATCAGTTAAAAACAATTAGCTTCGAACTATCATGGGAGCACTACCTATCCATATATGAGAAACTATATGACCTAGATGAATCTTCTGAGAATAATTTGTATCATACAAAATCAAATTGATATGCAAATGAGTAACCAAAGCAAAGAAATCCTTTCATGTCTCTCGTTTGTGATCAAGAATGTGCCCAGAGGTACTTGAAGGGATCCTCTTGTCCATCATTCAACCAAGGTACTCATTCCCATTCCATTAGAGTCACATTGTAGCTTGTGTCCATTGTGGGTTCAGGTTGTAGCTTGTGTCCATTGTGGGTTCATCTCTAACTATTGATCGAAGATCATGGTTCCCGGGGTTTTGAGGTCGAGGTTTTCCATAGGACTGTTCCCCTCACTCATTGGTTTCGGTTTTGTGGGATTGGGGTTTTACCTTTGGCTTTCTAAAGTTAGAATGAAAATGGGTTTAAATTTTGGTTGATTTATTTTTATGGTTATTTTGTAAGGTTTTTTTAATTTTTTTAATTTTGAGATTTATTTTAATTTTTAAATAGTTATATATTAAAAAAAAAAAAAATTATATCGAATATTTTTTGAAGCCAATATTTTGAACTTTTTACTGTGGTTCGTCATCAGTGGAATTCTCTACTGTAGTTCATAATGAGTGTCTACACATGATAAACCACAATAGAAAGTTCTAAATGTTGGCTCCTAAAAAATTCTCTTCTAAATATTATGTATCACACAAGTCTAAACTCAGAAATTGTAAATAGTATCAGCATAAATTTATATGAATTATGGATCTAACATAAATAATGAATAGACACGATCAAATTTTTTCATATTTAAATTTATTTTAAAGTACAAAAAATAATGTGTACTTTTTATCGATTAAATTATATTTTTTTAATATTGTAGAAACTGGTTTTTTAGTTATTAATACATTTTAAATATATGGTCAATATATTCATATTAAATCTTTTTCTTTTTGGTTTTTTTCATATTAAAATATTTCATTTAAAACAAATATTCTATAATGAATATTTTATTTATATTTATTGTGGATATTTTCCTATCATATTTTTTCTTTTTAAAATTTTTCCTATATATATTTTGTTTGTGTTTGACTCTTCTATTTTTGAAAATATTAAAGTTTAAACTATTACACTATTTTTTTTCATTACTTATAATTATTTAAAATTAAAATTAATATTATTTACATTACTTCACTTGAAATTATATTAAAAATTATATATTAAATTATATAAAATATTTTTTATAATTATTTGGATATTATTTCTATAACAATATTAAAAAAAAATTAAAAATTTATCATATATAATATATATAATATGGTCCGATAGGATCATTATTTGTCTCAGTGGGGCATTAACCCATGTCATCATCATCATCATGAATTTAATAATGACATTTTAAACATATTTTAAAAAATATAAAGTTTAACATATTACATATTTTTTTTCTTATTTATAATTATTTAATAAATTAAATTATAATTATTTACATTACTTTACTTGAAATTATATTAAAAATTAATTAAATTATATAATAACTAATAATATATATAAAAAAGAGTATTTTGAAAATATTTTAATTTTATTTTAAGAAAAACAGAAATACTTAACCATCAGGTCTAACGTCTATAGAATAAAGCTCTCCTCAAAGAAGAATCTGTAATCTATAACATGTATAGAATGAACTGTAATCTTTAGAATGAAGCTCTCAGCTCAAAGAAACTGTAATTAAGATAAAGTATGGTCGGCTTTGTAACAAGAACATCAATACTGTACGCAGGTGTTCATAGCTATTGCACTGATATTAGGGGACGGGTTATACAACTTTGCAAAAGTCACATACATCACACTCGGCAGTATGTATGGTGAAGCGAAGAGGAGAAATAGGACGACAAGCCACCACGAGCAGCAACCAGATGACATTCCGTACGATGAACAGCGGCGTACTGATCTTTTCTTGAAGGACGTTATACCCATATGGGTGGCTGCATGTGGGTATGTATCCCTTGCCGCCATATCCATAGGGGTAATCCCACAGATATTTCAGGCTGTAAAATGGTACTATGTATTAATAGCCTACATTGTGGCTCCCGTGCTGGGATTCTGCAACGCATATGGATGTGGGCTCACAGATTGGAGCTTGGCCTCAACTTATGGGAAATTGGCCCTCTTCATCTTCGGAGCATGGGCAGGGAAGGACCATGGCGGTGTCATGGCAGCATTAGCTACATGCGGCGTCATGATGTCTATAGTTTCCACTGCTTCAGATCTGACACAGGATTTCAAGACTGGGTACCTAACGCTGTCATCTCCAAGATCTATGTTTCTGGCCCAGGTGATTGGTACAACTATGGGATGCGTAATTGCGCCTTCTATTTTTATACTCTTCAATAAGGCCTTCGACTTGGGAAACCAACATGGCGAATACCCGGCCCCCAATGCTCTGGTATACAGAAACATGGCCATTTTATCAGTGGAGGGATTCTCTGCTCTTCCCAAACATTGTCTCGCTCTGTGCTATGGTTTCTTTGCTTTTGCCATAGTAGTAAACCTGATCAGAGACAAAGTGCCAAGAACTGTTTGTCGGTTTATTCCCATACCAATGGCCATGGCTATTCCATTCTACTTGGGTGGATACTTTACCATTGATATGTTCGTGGGCACTGTTATTGTATTTGTTTGGCAGAGGAGGAATCGCAGGTCGGCTGATCGATACGTTCCTGCAGTGGCCTCTGGTCTGTTATGTGGAGATGGATTATGGTCCCTTCCTGCATCAATCCTGGCCCTGGCCAAAGTTAAGCCTCCTATCTGCATGAAATTCCTGCCCAGGTCGGTGAACGCTAAGGTGGACATTTTTCTGGGCAACACCTAATGGGATGGAGAATTTCTCTTATATGCTTCACAGTGCTCAGGTTTGAAGTTTGTTTGTATATTATTAGTGCACATACTGTTTGGAACGCCAACAGTTCCATGGGGAACTCGTCCATAACGCCATGTTCAGAAATATTGGCGTTTGCTCTGAAACGAATTAAATATTTCTAATGGATTTATCATGTGCATGTCCCATAATCGTAATTAGTATTTTTGTCTATAATTAAGACCTCTCAGATGTATAATCTAGAATTTGGATATTGTGGGTTTTAACATTAAGAATCCGTTTTTGAATGTTAAAAAATGAAAGAAAACCCTTTTTATATTGTGATGGGATTACTACATGTGATTCTCTTTTTAAGATAAAAGAATTCAAAACCGGAAAAACTCTTTATATGGTTCGATTAACAAGTAACTTAAATGTAATCAATCATTTCTATATAATAAAATTGGAAGTTGGGATTTAATTTTTATATATGGATAATTATGGAAGTTGAGATTTAAATTTTATATGTTGATAATTATGTTGATAGATGTTGATGTTTTTATTTAAAGATAGGTGTTTTAGAATTTTATTATAAATGATTATTATGTGGATGGTAGAAATTTAATCTCTGTGAAATATGTATATTTATAATAGTTAAGTTGATTATACTCTTTTAATTAATTTATTTCAAATTAATTAATTAAAGAAAACGTCATATCAACACCGGATATATTGAGTATGTGGTATTAATAAACCATTGTATTGGCTCATGATATTTAAAGTGAGATGAATCTCCATTGGAAGTTGAGATTTAATTTTTAAACATTGATAATTATGTTGGCAGATGTTTCTATTTAAGGATAGGTATTTTAGAATTTTATTATAAGTTAGTATTATGTGGATGGTAGAGATTTAACTTCTATGGAATATGTATATTTATATAGTTAAATTGGTTATAACCTTTTATTTAATTTATCACAAATTAGTTAATTAAAAAAATGTCATATCAAATTCCTTGATGCATTGGGCACATGGTATTGAATAACCATTATAATGTTCCCATAATATTTAAGTGAGAATGAATCTCCATAATAAAGTGAAAATGAATCTCCAAATTACTAATATTAATAAATATTTTTTAAATATATATCTGTTTTCACTCATAACTAATTTTTTTATTAATAATAAAAATAATAATGTTTATTTTTTCACAATATTGATATATAGAACAATAATAATTTTAAAATAAAATTATATATCTATATATATATATAAAATATATATATTATAATTTTTAATTTTATTGGTCATTATTAAGTACATATAAAAAATTATATATTTTAATACTCATCATAAATGGCTTATCAATTTTTATTGAGCGTTTAATTCATATAATTCAAGAATTCAATTGAAATTAACATTGATAATTAAAAAATACTCAATTAAAATTGATTTTGTGAAATATAAAGAGGAATCACCAAAGCACTATATGATCTTTTGGTTTATGAGGTATATATTTTTTAAATTGATTTATAATGAGAATTTATGAAATATAAATATAAGTTTTCCGAATTAATCATATTATTAGGATTTGGTCTACGTTTTGAACCAACTAATGTGGTTTATCTTTATGACAAGGTGATAACAGGGGATTATAAAGAGGAATTACAAAATCAATATTATAACAGGTGATTATTTAATTTGTTTTATTTAAAAGTTGGTCAACAATTAAAAAATCACTAGAATAGATCCATATTAATCATGGATATACTTGAAATGCTATAAAAATAAGATTGTGAAGAATGAAATTTAGACTCTTTTTTTGATGTCCAATAGACCACATTTAATCATCATCATCATCATTATTATTATTATTATTATACCATTTATAATATGTATGGTTGCAATTGAAATAATTTAGTTAACTTGAAAATTGAGATATTTTATTTATGAATTACATGGTTCACCATTAAAAAAAATATTTTATGTTTTTCCTAAAGTTGATATTAAAATAAATTAGTTAATATAGATATTAAAATGATTTACTTACTATAAAAATACATACATAACATCATCTTCATTTGTTTGTTTTTTTAATTACTTTAAAAAATTTAAAAGTTGATATAAAATTATCTTATTTGATATGGACATAGAAATATCTTATTTATAGTTAATAGTGAATTATTTTTACCATATTACCTTTGTATTGGGTTGTAATATCAATAACCAAGCAAGCACAATTTGTGGGACTACGTTTTATGATATTTTAAGTATAACTAACTAAATATGTATATTTGTTTTTAATTTTGATCATAGCATACATTATTTTTTATTTAAAAAAAATATTTTTTTATTTTGAAAGGGATACATGTCAACTCCATGTTGAGCATAGACATAATTACACGTGACTCATATTGGGTTGTAGAATAAACCTCTCAACTCAATACTATTAAGTTATTAAATTTGTATAAACTATATTTTAAATTACTAAACATTGTGATCTCATTAAAATCTAATGAAATTTTGAAAAAAAAACATAATTTAAGTTATTAAACTAAAAAACTAATAGTAATCTCACTAAAAATTATTGTTTAGAATTTTATTAAGAACTAAACAAATTATAATTTTAAACTATTAATCTATATAATTTAAATGTTAAAAAAATTACAAACCCTAAATCTATTTGTATTTAAAAATATAAAACACAAAACCCTATACTTAAGTGAGTGTGTTCAAGTCACTTGTTTTTACCTTGAACCAAAAATCTCTTTCACTCTTAAAAATTTGCACCTTAAGAAAATGGATCTCTCCAGATCTTATACATCTAGAGTTTTAGATGATCTAGGCTGCTTTAATTATAATTATAAATAGAATTATTTATTTATATTTTATTTTATTTATTTTTATATAATTCACATTCAATTTTTAAATATAATTTATAATTAATAAAATAAAATAAAAAAATTATAAATATTCGTATAATTTTATTATTGAGTCAAAATATTTACATAACATAACATAATAACATCTAACATCTCCTTAATACCTCCAAATGCATGTCTCTCTTCCATATTGAATTAAAAAATACATGTATCTCCTCCATATTATGTATCTCTTCCCTATTAAATTAGGGAACGCCTCTAGATACCATACTTATTATGTGAAGAGTTAGCTAAGCACACAACCTTAAACCAAAATAATGTTGAGTGGGGTTGTTCAAGTTATTCGTTCTTATTATACCCGTTGAGAGGCGGGTAATATTATAATTACTACTCTTGCGTAGTAACTGATTCCCCGTTATTGTTATAAATTTTACTTAGGTTATTTTTTTTTTTTTTATTATTTTATTTTTTAATATTATATATATATATATAAATATATATAATTAATTTATGAAATTTATGTTTTATTTAATTTTATGTTAAGTATATAGATACTGAGTAATTTATTTTTTTGAAAAAATATGATTTAATTTTACAAAATTATTAAAAAAAATAGGTCACTGTTTTTGATTAAAATTAATATTAAATAATATTAAAAAAACTGAAACACCCCGTGTATTAAAAGTACTTAGAATTATTGCATTAGTTTATCTCTGTTTATTGAGAGAGCATCTGGAATTTGCCGTTACACTTTCTCATGCACTGTATTGGTTTTACTGTGAAACCTCATATGCCACTTCGCCATCAGTCTAATGTGAAATCCATGGTGGACAGATCTTCATGGTGCTATAGGAAATTCAACTTTTAAAATGTACCGTTGGATCTCACTATTTGATGAGACGTTCTTTGTTTTTCTTGAATCTAGTATTGAACTCTACACTTCCAAGTGATATAGGATTACAAAGATGCACTGCATAGCCTTGGGACGGAACTGAAAGGTTTTCGCTGATAAAATTGCAATGAATTTGTTTGTAATTTTTTTTAATTAGTTTGTCTAGCAACAGAATGATTATAAATGGAGGTATCATAAGTGTCAGTAATCATGGGAGTATTTATTGAATAGTCTTATGATTGCAATCTAAATGGTTGGTATTGATGTTGTATTAGAGGTTGAATGGTTAGAACCATTAGGAACATTGATTCTTAATTTTCAAGATCTTTTCATAATATTTTTCTCAAAAGGAAAGGAAATTGAGCTTTAAGATATCCAAGGGGAAACCCGATAAAGTGATAAGCTCTAATATCATGAAAAAATAAATAACAGAGGGACACCATGGTGTAATTGCACAATTGTGTTCATCAAATGTTCAAACATATATATCCTCTACTCCAATGGATCTCCAAAAAGTAATCAACAACCATCAAAGCTATTTAGAGAGATGCCTATGGATCTTCCACCTACTCAAGATCATGACCATGCTATTCATTTACAACCCATAAGTGTACCACCTAACATTATGCCTTACAGGCATCCATATGCACAAAAGAGTGAGATTGAGTGTGCAATTCAAGAATGCTAAAGACTAGCATCATTCAACCTAATGGTTCATGGAATATGTGTTCAAATTACAAACAACTAAACAAAATGACAATAAAAGATAAGTTTCTTATTCAGTCATTGATGAATTATTAAACCAATTACATGAAGTAATATTCTTTAACAAGTTTGATCTATGTTCGAGATATCATCATATCATAATGAGGCAAGAAGACATTCCCAAAACAACCTTTAGAACACATGAAGGTCATTATGAGTTATACCATTTGGACGTACAAATGCACCTTCAACATTTCAAAGCTTGATGAATTATATTTTCAAACCAACCATTATAAAATTTGTGTTAGTAATTTTTTATGGCATATTAATCTAAAAGAAATCTTCGAAAGAGCATGTACAACATGTTGATAGGGTCTTAATATTGTTTGAAGAACAAAAACTATATGCAAATCCTTCCAACTGTGCCTTTGGGGTTCAAGAAGTGGAATATTTTGGTTATATTGTATTACATGAGGGTGTCAAAGTGAATCCTAACAAAATTAAAGCTATGAGGGAATGACCAATCGCCAATACCTTGAAGAAACTCAGAGGATTCTTAGGATTAACAA
This sequence comes from Pinus taeda, assembly GCA_000404065.3. Classification (NCBI taxonomy): domain Eukaryota; kingdom Viridiplantae; phylum Streptophyta; class Pinopsida; order Pinales; family Pinaceae; genus Pinus; species Pinus taeda. The sequence continues at coordinate 28,291 of APFE030408398.1, forward strand.
GATATTACCGCAAGTTTGTCAATAATTATGGGAAAATAATAACACCTCTAATAAAATTATTAAACAAGGAAGAATTTTCTTGGACTATAGAAGCAACCAAAGCTTTTGAAACAGTTAAAGAGTCAATGTATACAACTCCTATCATTGTGACACCTGACTTGAAAAAATATTCATTATGGAGTGTGATGCCTTTGGCCATGGCATTAGTGCAATTTTGATGCAAGAAGGAAGGCCCCTTGCATTCGAAAGTAGTGAACTTAAATGAAATAACTTACTCAAATCCATGTACAAAAAATAAATGTTGTACTATAAGAAGACACTTCAAAGCAAAAACAGGTTATTATAGTGTGAAGTACTTCTTGGAAAAATGACTATCTTTAGAAGAGAAACAAAATTGGATTACAAATATATGGGTTTATGACTTTCAAATTATCTACATAAATGGAAAACAATATATTGTGGCAAATTCATTCTCAAGGAAAGAGGAAGACACAAAGGGTTTACTATGTGTTATTTCCATTCCACAATCTGACTAAGTGGGAAAATCAAGATAGAATTGAAGTAAGATGAGAAGGTATACAAGATCATTCAATTACCGAAGTACCCTGATGTAGTAGAATAATTTATGTGGAAGAATGATGTGTTGTGGTATCCAGATCGCTTATGCTTATGTAAGAATTTTCAACTCACACAAAAGGTCATTTTCAAATTGCACTCTTTGGTAGGATGACATTCATGGTTCTTGTAGATATACCATAGGATCAAGAAAGTTTTTTTGGGGAATATCTTAAATCATATGTACAAAATTTTGTAGTTGAATGTGTGGTATGCCAACAAAATAAGGCAAAGACAATAAAGACCCTGGAGCTCCTTCAACTGTTATCCAAACCAAGCCAACATTGAGAAGAAATTTCAATGGATTTTGTTGCTAATTTACCCAAATATGAAGGAAAGAGTGTCATTATGGTAGTTGTAGATCGAATGAAAAAATATGCATTTTTTTTTCTCTCTTTCTCATCCTTTTAAAGCAAGTGTAGTGGCATATTCATGGAACAATCCAAAAGCTAGGAGACAAGTGACAACAAGCTAGGACATGGTAGTTACATAAATCGAGGACATGTTGAATTAGTGATGGTTACCAAGGATTCAAACCATTTTTTAATTAAAGAGGAAGGAGTTGAACCATTATGGTAATTGGATATAGTTGAACCATTGTGCTTATTGAAAATCATAGGCATGTGAACTATTTAGTAATTGACTTGTTGGAGATACATTATAAGAGGATAAACTATGACATATTTGGTTTATCCAATGTAAATATTGAATGGATGAATGTTATTAAATATTTGATTGAGGGATCACATCCATAAGAGTTGCTAAGATAAGAAAACAATCACCTTAAAGAAATGAAATGTAAATTACAATGGTAAACATTTATTGATCAATAAAATCATTTTTAAAACCAACCTAGATCCATATTAACTCTAGATCTACCAAGCACTGAGAGGGATCAAATCCCTTGACATACAAACCTCTTTTAAAGTGAAAAGAGATTTGATCCCTCTCATCACTTGGTAGATCCAGAGTTAAGATGGACCTAGGATGTTTTAATTATGAATTATTAATTTTGCATTTTATTTTATTTATTTTCAATTTTATTTTTATGTAATTTGACCCAGTGAAAATGTTTTATTAGTAATTATAATTATTTATTTATTTATTTATTTATATTTATTTTATTTTGACCTAATCAAAATGTTTACAAGACATTACATTACATTACAAAATCTCTATTGTTGAAATTGTGTAACTATGGTTTGTCTTCATAATATATACTTGTCCTTTGATGCATTTATATTGATTATTTTAAAGCATATTTTAAATTCTTGAGTCAAAAGAAAAAATATATTGAGTCATGTCTCATTTGGAATTTTGAAAGAAGGAAATTTGAATTTTTAAATTTGGAGGTTTTGGCTCCAAGTTTGTCAAGTCGGCCCTAGCAGATTCACACCCATTTGACCCACCTATTTCACTATATAAAGGAAGCTCAACCTCCTCCTCAAGGCAATAATTCACACACTCTCAAGCAAGATAGTTTATGGGCATCCTAGAGAAGAAAAAGGAGGACAAAAAGAAGGATGAAATTTCATCTCTCTCTCTTCTCTAGCTCGCATATGTGAAAGGACACACTCTCTCTCTCTATAGTTCACATTTTTCTAGGCAGTTTTTGTTGCAAGGACCAAAATTTATGGGCAATTGTAAGGGACCAAAATTCTGGGATTCTGGTAGTTACAAGAGGGCCAAAATTTATGGGGTAGATCAGTAGAGTGAAGTGTTAGATCATATTAGGAAACTTGACTAGGAGGGGTTGACCATAGATTTTTTGAAGGTTAGTTTGACCTAGTTGATGACTAGAAGGTCTAGGTGTGTCTCTTGTTGAACATAAGAATTTCTCTATTGAACAGGTTGTTGGGTTTTTCTCCTTAGTGGATTTTCCTAGGGTAAACCTTGTGTTATCTTTGTGCACTATGATCTCTATTGTTATATTATTATTGTATGGTTGAATGTTTGAAGCATAATTGCTTAATGAGAGATTGGAAAAACTAAAATAAGATCAACATCATTAGAAGTAATTATCAGTTTTCATAAATATTGTGCTAGTATCTATTGCACTTGAAAAATCAACATGTGGTATCAGAGCTTTGGTGAAGGAAGGAACACTGAGATCACTCTTAAAGAAAACCTACATTGAGATCCTTATTATTGAAATCCAAGGAAGGAACATTAATATCACTCTTGAAGAAACCCTACAATGAGATCAATATTGTCGAATTCCTTCTTGTTGATTTACATTCATGGCTTCTTCTATGAAATCAGAGAATGGGTCAGAAGGGACCTCAAACTTCAGACATTGGAAAACTAGGATTGATCTTATTCTTGCAAAGAACAAAGTTTTGGATATTGTGAGAGGGAAAGTAGTAGAACCACCAGATACTACAGGAAAAGAGAATTTCAAGAGGGATGGAATCACTGCCATGAGTCTTATTGTGGATTCCATTAGAGATCATCTAATCTCCTATATTGCAAAGATTGATAATTCCAAGAATATGTATGATGGCCTAACTAATAAATTTACTGTCAAGAACGTTGGCCAAGCCATGAGCTTGAAAAATGATCTCTGTGATATAAGAATGAAAAATGATGATGTTGTAGCTTCATATTTTGTAAGGATATCTCAATTAAGGGACCAAATACAAGAAATTGACCAAACTGTCTCTGAGAAGGAACTTGTGACTGCAACACTCTATGGTCTACCTAGATCATGGGAAGCATTTATACTAGGTATAAGTAGTTGGAAGGAAGCTCCTTTGCTTGAACAAATATGGATTTCTTATGCTCAAGAATAATCAAGGCTTATATCAAGAGATAGAAGGAAGAAGCTTCTCAAGCATTTGTAACTCACTTCAAGAAGAAGTTTGGCTTTAAAAACAAGAAGTTAGGAAGAAGCTCACCTCCTCCCCAAGGGAAGAAGGATATGTCAAAATTTCAATGCTATGGTTTATGGTTGAAACAAATTTCGACATTGTTAGAGTTGGTCTGGTTAGTCCTCCGTCAGAGATCAAAACTCTTTATGCATTTCATTTTTAGGTGTCCCGCTCCATTCACCCAGTTGCATTCCACTAGGGGCATGCCATAATCTGACGGAGAAGGTCATGCTAGTCATTCCCCCTAATGTCTGGCTCCTGCTAGCTCAGATCTCTTGTCAATAATCACCAAAGTCTGTGACAGTCAAGGTCTGGTCCTTTAATGGGCAAAATTCATTTTCGATCATTAGGTATAGGGATTAATCAATTTGGTCTTCAAATAAAGACATGCAGGCCAGAGTGAGGCCCTTACATAGTTATGATTCAGAGAGTTTCATCGTCATGTGGATAGACTTCGACTCTTCTTCAAAACTCTGTTTTGAAGAAAAGTCAAACAGTGTCATTAGTGATAAAATTTTCAAAAAAAAAAATCATCAGTTGATTTCTTCAGATGCGGGCATGGTTTCCGTGGCCAAATGTCCTATCATGCAATCCCTGCAAAGAGTGCCGAAAATTTCATCATTTGAGTTAAAATTCCAAAGGGAAAGTGAAAACCAGTGTTGCTTTAAAGTCAGTGAAAAAGTGTCAAAACATAACATTAGAAAAATGGGTTTTTGAGGAAGCAAAAATTTAACCCATCACTTCCAAGTCTTTATATAGAAGTTTCCACCAAAATCAGAGGCATTGTGCAAATCAAGTTCATTGGGAGACATTGCAAAGGGTTTGAGTGTGCTTCGTGCGTGTTTGAGTGAGTTGGAGGCAATTTCCAGGACGCATATACGCAGGGGCGCGGTGCACATAGAGCCAACCCTCAGTTCAAGTTTTCAACTGGTGCAATGCACACCCAGGGTGCGGCGCACTGGGTTTTGCACGCGACGCACACCCACAAAGGGCCAAAACTGTGCCAAATCACCTCAAATTTTTTGTGAAGCCCATCAAATTGAAAGATATCACAAGAGCACCCAGCTTCACACCATCATCAAAGGGCAGCCTAAGTACAGTACACACAGCAGTCATGGCTTCACAACATTCATCAAAGTATGAGATGGAGACACAAAGTGACTCATCCTCGGAAGAGCAGGTTCCCAGGAGACATCACAAGAGTGGCAAACATGTTAGGGATGAGCCCCCTACCCTCATTGAATTACAAGCATGTCCTCTTGCCATGTCATGTTTCCAGCACCTAGCATGTTTTGAATTTTGTCAAAGGGTGGCGAATGTTAGAGTTCATCACGAGTTGGACTATCTTTTTGTACTTAATATACATGGAGGTCAGTCTATCTTGGCCGGCATCACCTTCACATTGACACCCGAAACTATCTCAGTGGCAACAGGCATACCAAATGTTGGAGAACAGTGGCATAAGAAGAAGAAGGTGGATAGGCAACACTATGAGCCTTACATTAAGGCCAGATTCTTGAGTGAGCTCACAAGAGTCTTTCCATTCAGATACTTGAAAGATGAGTATGCTCCACTCATGAGATTAATCATGAAGTACTTCAGTTATGAGGGGAGGTTCTCTCGACTATATGCCTATCACATCAGGTTGCTCATGCACTTTACCAAGGTGAGGATGATGAACCTCCCATTTTTCATATGCAGGAACATAAAGAGGATGAACACCTTCATGCAGCATAAAACCCCTCATCAGCAGCTTACCAGTGTTTATCACTTCGCTCTTATCCAGATTTTGGTGGATCATCAGTTGGGATTGCAGGGCATTGCTTGGGAGGACTTCATCTGTCGTGACCTCTTCAGCACTTCACAAGTACTATCAGAGCCAGAGCATGAGATAGGTGGTCCTTATCATCAGCATGAGCACCATGAGACCACGACTATGCCAGTATTCATGACATATGAGAGAGGCAGTAGGCACTTGTTTGCAGTAGCAAAGCGAGTGTTATCTCCACCCGGGGTGGAAGGGGCCTCGCTTCTGGCATCAACTACACAGGTACAGGACAAAGGAAAGAGGCCCGTGCATGATGAGGGGCCATCAGGTGAACATGAGGCCGATTTCATCCTCATTCAGGATGATGATGCAGAGGTGGAGAATGCCCGACTCAGGATGACTATTCAGGAGTAGAACACGGAGATCCAGGACTTGCCACTCAATGTGGAGAGGGCCAAATGGATCATCAAGTATTTGGAGCAGAGGAAAAAGTAGCTTGAGGACTAGCATGAGATCATGGAGCTGCAAAACATCCGTGAGAATCGACAAGCTGGCCAGTAAAGGAGGATCGAACTCACTACCTTGGAGCAAGAGATCAACAATGACCGTGAGTCCTGGCTAGAGCGGATCAACATACACCTTGAGAGGCTGCTGGAGAAGGCCAATAGAGACAAAACCATACCAAGGAGAATGGTTTCATTACAGGGCATGGAACATGAGTGCAAAGGCCCAGATAAGGAGCTTGAAGGCAAAATTGAGCAAAGAAACAAAAGAAGCAAAAGAGGAAAAAGAGCAAGATCGACTTCGAATCTTAGCTGAAGCTTCTGTGGCCCAGCATAGTGCCTCTTAGAGAACCTCCAGCCCAAATTTCAAGAAATTTGGGGCAATTTTGGTCACATGGAAATTTTTTGGTCACAAACACATGTTTTTTCTCCCTGTGCGCCGCACCACTAGCGCGGTGCGTAGGATTGGGAGCTCCAAATGACATATGGCTTGTATTTTTGGATTCAACATGAAAAATCATGACTACTGGTGCTTGGGCAAGAAATTTAGGCATGATTTGAGTCTCCAGGAGGTCACAAACACCCAAAAAATGGCCTCTCTGCCCCTATTTTGACACACAGGAAGCAGTCTTGGGAGAATGCAGATTTGGAGGGGAAAATGAGCTCTAAATTCAAAAATTCCACTTGGGTTGGAAAGTAGATAGGACAGGCTTTCTAACAAGAACACTTGGGCATATTTTGAACTCCTGCAAGTGCCTCAAAATAGGCCCCAAAGTGGCGCGGCGCATATAGAAAGTGGTGCGGCGCATATAGGAAAAAAGGCCAATTTTATCTCTGTTTCGCGAAATTTCGATTCGTGACTTCTCCAAAGTGGGCCCGCTCATCTACACTTCGCTTTTTTGGCACATAAGGTGGCATTTAAATTATTTTCACTCCAGATGGGCTTCTATCCAAGTGGCAAAGGAAGGCAAACAGTCACCCATGCCATTTGTCATGTTTGTAGCGCTGCACTTGTAGCTAATGGTTGGCTTTCCACCTCCATTTTGTAATGATTCGAGTAACTCCCCAACCCTTGGGCGTTCTATCTCTTCATGGCATATTCTATATATTGTATGCAAACTATTTGCAAAGGGTTGGTTGGCTGGTAACTTCTGGGAGACTGTGGGAAAGAAACTTTGTTTCTTCATTGTATATTTTGACAGAGGATTAATGAAAGGCAGTGGCTCTGTTTCATGAGATTCATGTGGTTGTGAGTGTAGCAAATGCGTCTCTTATGTTTCATATGTATCTCGTTATGTTTCATAGTTCATTTCATATTCATTTCCAGTGAAATTTTCTAAGTTAGATAAGGTAGAATTCAATTTTATTGCTCTGCCTGTGGGAAAATTTCATGTTCAGTGTTCTTTCTTCTTGTTGAAAAGGATTCATGTACTTATGCCCTTTTCACTTTCCTAAGAAATCTCTCCATTCCGCGTTACTTCAAACTAAATTGCTGGACTCTCCGCCTATCTTGCCTCACGAAGTAATCTGTGCCTTTGTATTTCATCCTCTACTCATTGCGGTCCATTGGTCCCATACCATCCCAGAAACATAGTCATTCATAAAAATCACTTCTTCTATCCATATTCACTTACTAGCCTAAGATCAATATTTCACTGTAGGTCATCTCAGACCGTTTCATTTATCTATTCACTGAGTGTGACTCGAAGAGAGCCCTCTCCTGTTGTGGTAGGGCTAGCTACCAGACTGAGCGTGGTTTGTGGTTACCCTGAATTTTACCTTCCTTCAGCCTAAGGTGGATTTAGATGCTAACATAGAGGTGACTCCACTGGGGACGAAATCAAAACCCCTTACTTCTTAATAATTCTAAGCTTCCGGATGATAAGTTTAGGATTGGATAGGCTGAGTAAGTTGGTTGTGTCCTTTGATTTTTCTCAATAGCACGCTGGCTTCTAGAAGATATACCAGAGCTAATCCAGATCCAGATCCTCCGCACATCTAAAAAAATCCCAATTTGATTTCAAGAATTCGTCGTCAAGAAAGCTCTATATCGTCTGTGTTCAAATCTCATTCATGCCCGGACATTTTTTAGTATATTGAAGAGCTAGAGTTTGATGAGCAGTTTGAATTATCGTTGTTCGAAACCAAATCCGAAAGGTTGGTTGACTCTACTGTCCACAATCCACAGTTTCTTGTAGACTTGGAGACGGAAAGGGCTAGCCGGTCGATTGATAACTACATTGTAGCTCAACTTCAAACTCCAATTGCTAGCCCCTTACAAACTATGCATACTCCTCCAACTCCTCCTATTATCACTCAGGTTTTCCTAGAAGTTGTGTAAGAGGAAAGTATACCCGAGGTAACCACAAACCAACCTTTTAGATGCAGAATCTAGCCAATCTGCATCCAGAGAGGGCTCTCTCTTTATAATTTATCTTTGTTCTTAGAAGGTTTTAGGCTAGTTATAGATTCAAAGTTTGTTT
>APFE030408401.1:0-14746 GCA_000404065.3 Pinus taeda
CCCTTAAGCTGATTTGGGTTCAGCCAAGCCACAACTAAAGTTTTGCCTCTTTGAAGAGAGGACTTAAAAGAATGTAGAATTTATTCTAAATGCAAGCTTATTCTATGATGCAAGCAAAAGAAACTAATCTAAATCCTATCTTAATTAGGTAGATATAGATCTAACCGAACTAAGAGCAAGATAACCAAAATATTGGGATTTAGATATGTCTTGTTTATAATGAATATCAAGTTAATGAAGTAGTTCAATTAACTGATATTATGGTTACCAAAACACATTCTATTGAGACCTTAAAATTGAAATAATAAACCAACAACATTCAGGAAGTAGTTCACAAAATGATATTGATTATCAAATCAATAAATCCAATAATTGAATAATGATATGTGGAAATAGTTCACAACACATTACCATTCAATAAATTGGTTTCATAAGATAAATTTCAGAGTAAATAGTTACTCTGAAATGAGAAATTAATTCATAAAAAATAGAGATACATAATAACAAGATTGTGACAAATTACCCATATTAACAATAGTGCACAAACATGAATAAAATGACACATTCATATCACCATAAAATTAAAACTGATATTTGAAACAGTAATATTAGAAATACCAATTTTATTGCATCCATTCCTCTGTCCTTGGTCTCCAACAGCCCTTTACATTGCTTGAATTGTTGCCTTTAAAACTAGAGTCACAATAGTGCAAGCTTTGTTCTTCATGCATAATTCAATATACAAAGGGAAAATCCTTAATAATCCCCAGATCTGAGATTTTTCACTCCTCCCTCCTACAACTCTAAATTCCAATTACAATAGTGCTTTTAGAAGCTCTAAAATTGCAGAGGAGAGCAGCGCTTATTACATTCTGCAATCTGTTATTTATAGTCTTTTTGAAAGAATGTTTAGAGAGGAGAGTTTGTTCAAGAGAATTCTGCTAAATCCAATTTTACTTGCTCCTAATTCTGATCTTCAATTTCTGGAGCCTTCTCATTGATTGAGATTCTTTTTCCATATTTCTTCCCCTGTTTTCCTGCAAAGAAATCAAAATGAATTAAAATGCAATCAAAATATCATTTCTGGCAATTCATTCAAACCCAATCAAATTCTATTTAAATAAATAATTAAAAACAAAATATAAGCTACGTATTGATGCTTGGAATGATTTGATTGGCAAAGGATATCATTGGCCAATGGATCTGCAATTAGAAGAGGCTTTGGACAAAATGAAATTGAAAACAATAACTCAGAAAATTGATTTTGTTTCCAAAATTCGTAGCCTGATCTTCTGCTTGATTTTTGGCCCAATAAATGATCAAATATGTTGGTGAAACCTCTTTCAAAATGTTCTCCTTGATTTTCTCTTTCCAATGAGCTGTCCTGGGCCTCATTTGGCCAAGTAGAACTCAAGTTATGAGCTTCGAAAGTTGATGGGTCAAATCTGATATAAATCTGGAAATTCTGTTGCTGGGCTAAAAATGAGAATTTGAATTAAAAATTAAATCCTAAATTAGTCCCTAATTAATTCTAATTTAATTGCTAATTATAAACTAACTAACAAATATCTAATTAACCATTTATAAACAAATTAAATCTAATTAAAAACTAATTCTAAATAATATTTAAATCTAAATTTAATTAATTAATTAAATGTTATAACTTAATTAATCTAACTATTAATTAAATAATATATATTAATTTAACTAATATAATATATTACATATTAATTTAAATAATACAATATATTACACATTATTTTAAATAATGTAATATGTTATATATCATATAAACTAATATTAAATAAACTAACCTACACCGTAATGTTAAATAAACTAAGTTATATCATATGTTAAACTAACCTACACCATACATTAAAGTAACTTATGAATCAAGTCGTTTGCACCATTTAGATAAAACCATGTTTTTATCATTTTTCGCTTATCGGCCATCGGGGTTCTTGCATATCGGCGTTTCGGGAAGAAGAGGATATCGGGGGTCAGAGCATGGAGGTGTCGGGGGTCTTCAATAGGATTCCCGATCCGATATCGCAATCGGGGTGGTTGTGTTATCGGGACTTTTAAATTTTTTCATATAAAACTTCCGATGCGAAGTCCCGACCCGATCGAAATAATTTTATTATATATATATATATTTTTTTTGTTTTAAATTTATTAAATATAATTAATATATTAATTACTTAATTAATTTAAAATTTAATTTTAAACATGAATTTTATTTTGATTTTATTTCTACGAATATAAGTTCTAAACTACAGCCATTTGAATGATTGGTTTTTTTAGTTTTAGGATTTGATTTGGAATTTAAAATGAATTTCTTAAAACCCCGATAATTAATAATTTGGCTGCATGATGAAAACTGAAAATGTTAGGAAAACTTGCTACGGGTTAATATTTAAACTAAATGCATTATTGAACTAATTTATTTACAAAATGTGATATTGTACATTTATGCATTTTTAACCCAAGCTAGATAAATGATCAGATTTTCAAATGAGTGCCATTTTCAAACCAGTTGACTAAATGAGGTGAAACAAGTGTCAATGAGAAGCTTATAAAAAATCTACTCTAACAAAGCAATCAAAACAAGAATCCAAAGAAAATTAAAAATTAACGAAAGCGTATGGAAATTAACTAAAATAAAAATCCAAAAAAGGTGCTAAAGGTGCTTAGCCAAAAATCTTATAGAAAGGGTCCCCATTATTCGAAGTGGACACATCGAATAATGGGGGGGTTGTGTTTTTACCACAACACACTCCTGAAATAGGATGAGAGAAGCCTTGAGGAGAGTGCCACTGTATAAGCACTCTATGCAAAGTTTGAAGACCAATTGGATTGGCCTCAAGTTGAGTCCCCCACTGTTGCTAGGACTACTAGAGGGCACAAAAGAGGAAGAAGAAAGGCAACAGTGGGAAGAGGTGGACAGGAAGGCTGGATTCCATGATAGGGAAGAGGATCTCACAACAGAATCCTGGGATGTCAGGGAGGCCATCAGGGCCATCAAAGATGAGGAGATAGACTAGTTTCTTAGAGGATGAGCAACCCATTTAGTAGGGGGTGATGATGAGCCGCAGAAATGGGTAGTTATATGGGCTCATTTGGCCTTCTAACTTAACTTAATCCATTATTCTCATTAGTTTATTGCATGTTTCTTATTACATTTATGCTAATAGAGTGAATTGGGTTAGTCATTATGCCAAAAAGTATAATGTGTGCTTTATGCAGATTTTTGGTCAATTTTGAGACAAAATCATTTAATAAGCATTTGGTGGCCAATATTCGAGGAAAACAAGGGAGAGGATTTGTAGGAGGGTGTCCCCCTCATTTATGACCCCCTACCTTGAATCCTCCTTCAAAAAGCTCAGAGCACAAGCAGCCACATTGATGCATCAAAGGGGCAGTCGAGCAAGTGAAGAAGAAATGTTGTCTATCTCTAGTCTTGGGAGCGAAGCCTCCTTGATTTTAGGAGAGTTGTTGGAGGCTCCAGTTGTATAAATAGGAGGGCTTAGGTTCTCAGTATTTTAGTTGGATGTTAGTCAAATTTTCTCACTTTTATTGCAACTCTTGCTTAGCTCATTTCGAGCTTACTTTTTGTGGACAGTTTTATGTTTTGTGACTATTATTTTGATAATGGAGATGAAATATTTTCTAAGCAAACATTGAGTCCTTTCAGAGGGCTGAAGCTCTTGGGTTAGGGCCCAACCCAAGCTACCCAGCACCTCTTGCTATGTACTTATATGTTTTTGCTTGAGTTCATGAATTAATTTCTGCTAGATAGATTCATTTTCCCTTGGTTAGAATAGGTATATTTTGTTGGTTTACATAGTTGTTTCCATTTCAGTTGCTAAAGAAGGTTAAATAGAGATAAGAAAAGATCCAAAAATGCCATCAAAAAATCCTTGATCTCCTTTCCTCCCTCTGGGGCCATGAGTTGAGGTCAAGGCACTTTTGCTGCCACTGAAAAACACGGTTTTGCTTCCTCCATGCAATTTCTAAGTGTTGTAGTTTAATTTAAAAGTTAATGTTATGCTTCAGATCCATTTTGCCATGTTCATTTTTTTTTTTGCAATAAATCTCTTTCCATGCTTTCCAGTTCATATAGCACTATTCAACATTTTGTTCTTCTAGGTCAGAATCTAGGTTAACATAAGAGATAGTTCTGTTCTTTTGGTATAGCTAGTTATTTTCTTGCTCAGATTCATTGTTTTGATTTACAACTCTCTTATAGTACATCTCTACTCATTATGACTCAATAAATAAGCCATCATCATCTCTTTTCTCATAGGTTTCACAAGTCATTCACAACCCTTCATGAATCTGTCCTAATTTCTGCATTTCTCTCATACGATTTCTTCTCGTCCTTTGAATGAATCCAATCATAATTTTCTTTCCTAATCCTCCTTGATGAGCTTTAGACACCTTGAAACCTCCCTCTAATCTTTAGCTACCCTTTCCCACCATTTTTCCACCTTAAAACCTTTAAAAACAGCTCTCGGCATCCTCCTGTAGATCCTCCTATAGATCCCCTACATCCTCCCATATAATTTATTGAAAATGACTCTTTGAAGTTCGATTGCAAAGGAAGTCTCTAGAGGGTTACCAGAGGCTTCTTAGGACTCCCCCACACCTTTCTACACCTTTGCAAACCCCAAGGCCACCTTCCATCACCACCAAATCTCTACCACAACCACAAACAAATAAATTACAAGCATAACAATTTCACATAAAACACTCAAAAACCCAAAAAGATGTTTTTTCCTCATTTCCTTCCAGAAGTAGCTTGAATAGATGTATTTTACTTTCTCAGTAGTCAATTTCACTCATTTCATTAGTTTTCCTCTATTTTTATGCAAAAGTAGGGTTAGTTGGAAGAATTAGGGTTTGTTAGGGTTTGATGTACACTACAGTCTTCTTTCTCTTTCTACAAGTAGAATAGCCTCTTTAGAGTTAGATTTCTTTCATCACAGCTAAAAGCTTCTTCTGAGAATTCATAGAAGTTAGCTTAAGTTCCTAGTGATCTTGCGCTAGCTAACTAAGTGACAGCCTGCAGTAAGAGCTAGTACTTGTGCATGCAACACCATAGCTTCCAAGTTTGTTACGAACTACCGGGTTGATAAAAGTAAAGTAGGAAGCCCCAGGAGTTGCAGCATTCTTACTGTGATACAGGTGCTCACTAGGAGCAGAGGAAGAAGAAGAAGAAAATGTTAAATTATGAATGCTTCAGATGTGGTGAGCTTGGTCACTACATTACCCAGTGTCATCTAATGAAGAAGGACAAGGAGGATAAATAGGACAAGCAGGCAGGTTTAGCAGAGATCGATAGGCTTTCCTCCAAGCTGGGGGAAGACTTCGCCATGTTTGCCAATATACCACCAAGAGTGAGGTGAGGTGACTTGGTGTTGTAGCCCTATAATGCTACAGTTGGGAAAGATCCTTGAGGAATCCACCTCATGGATCATTACCCTGCTATGGGGGCCCACAATATTTAGTAGCAGGATGGATTAGTGACAGTTGATGCATTCAGATGCCCAAGAGACAACTGCAAGACTAGTAATAGACAGATGCTGGGGAGCATAGTGCACAGTTGGAAGTAGTGCAGTTGGTACAATGTAGAGTTAGAAGCAATGTAGATTCTTCAGCAACAGTGTAGATGCTAGTAATAGTTAGAGACTAGGGAGAAAGATGCATCATATTAATCACAATTGATTCAGTGTTTTGGATGATTTTCAATTACAAATGTTGCAGTTGCAACAACAACAAAAGAGAGGGTGTTCCAGTGCAGATGTAGTGTTGGCAACAATATGGCAGTGTCATTAGCAACACAAATGCAACATCAGATTTATGTAGTAGTTGGTGAGCATCAACAACTAGACAGATCATCAGTGTGACATGAGATGATACAAAGTCAGAGTGTTGTGTCAAGGTGTCCAGCACTAGAACACATTCCTCGCTAAGAGAGAATGTTATTTTTGTATCATCAAATGTGTTCTAGCCACAAAATTCAGTGGAGAGGCTAGAATACATGATCTCTCCAAAACCCAAAAATCATTATGGAAATTCCGCCAAGAAATGACTTAATTAGATTATTAACCAATTTTTAAATATTTCCTAAGTCTAAACATAGGGAATATGGTTAATTAATTATTATTAATTAAGTCAAGGTGATAATCATCTAGAAAATCACACAGATCGATCGAGAGATGATCCTAGTCATCGATCAAGTTTTAATCTTGGTCGTTGGTGCTCCAACAGAGGACTATAAGAGGAGTTCAATCTAGTGATGGAGAATACACTTGGTTAGTTCAATTTCTTGATTGATTGATTTACTGAGTAGCAAAAATTAGTTGTCGAAGAGAGATAGATATCGAAGCAGTGAGTGAGGGGCATCCACAATGATCTAGAGGAAGTTTTCCAGATCTAAAGAGGTAAGAACAAGAGGGTTGAGCTATCAGAGTGAGACAGTGCAATAGATTCAAAGAGGGAAGTTTGATTTCCTAGAGAGAAAATCATTCTCAGTTTGAGAGGACGCAAAGAAGTTCCAAAAGGCCAGTGAGATGATTTTATCAACATCTGAAGGCAAAATGACTTCATCAAAGAGTGGTTGGAGGCTCGATGTCAAGAAAACTGTGCAAACAAGCGTAGAGGGTGACGGAGAGGGTCAGAGGGACGAGCTTCTGAAGGCACATTTTGTCAGAATCGCTGGGAGAGGAAGGGTAGATTCCCTTCAATAATTTTTCCCAGAATTTCTTGTTATGGATTTATAGTTTTAGGTATCCATATAGTACTTATATTTTCACTGCTTCATAATAATAAAAACCCTCACCACTATACCAATTTTCCCAAGTTATGTTTTTCTGGGGACATTTATCCAAAAATAATTGTCTCATATTTTATGTGTGTGTGTTAGCATTTCTCAGTTTCCATCACATTATTTTTTTGCAGTATATTATTTATGAAGGTTGCAGTGTTTTTATTTTGATATTTGTCATAACAGAGAAATTGTTAAATTAATTAACATCTAGGAGAAATAATACTAGTTGTCGCAATACAAATCCATATTGGAATTTTAACAGGTAATTTGAAATATAAAAAAAAAAAAAAAAAAAATTAATCTCAAACACTAAACTTCTTACTTATCCACCTTATAGCATGGTTTGTGCAACAAAATATGCCAGCAAAGCCCCAATCCCAATTACAATGCTTAAGAAAATGACATTGTGTTTAGTCAATTCAACATATCCATCAAAATGTGGCAATGTTATCATTAGTTCATTAATGAGGTCGATGCCTTGATAAGTTGTACATTAAGGTTTCAATGTTACTATGGCATATCCCACCTAATTAGCATGATCTCTTGGGGAACGAGGCCCAATGTAAGTTGTAGGAAATTTTGGTGAGATAGCTCAGCATCAGACCTAGCAACTCAACAAAAGGAATTAGTGATTATATGTTCATGTGTGACTATTAAAACAATCCTTGTACAATTGAATTCCCTCTATTTCTTGGCATGAGAAAGAGAAAATTTCAATAATTCAAAACCAAAACCAAGAACATGACATGTTGCAAATTCTCCTATAAAATTAAAAAAAGTTATGTTAACACAAAAAATTGATCATCTAGCCATAATTTACTAGATGGATCGAAGTACACCATGTAGGGCTAATTTTACCATAGTAAAATTGCTTTCACTGTGAGAAATTACTTAATAAACCATATTGGTTAAGTCATTTATAATTAAACCCATAAAGAATAACTAAATAAATCACTATTTATTTAATTATCTTCTAGGAATAATTAATTAAACCATTGTTCAATTAATATTCCTTGTCACATTTGACCAAATCCCTTAGGAATAATTAAATAAATCATTATTTGTTTATTATTCCTTAACCATACTTCTTGAGATGATAAATAAATCATTTATTTATTTATTATTTCTAAATAAAAGTTTAAATAATTTTCCCTCCAAACCAAATATAATAAAATATTCGAAATAGTTAATTCTAGAATGGGGTTAATAATATTTTACTATTGCTCAATATTCGAGGATAACCTAATATTTTGTTATAAATAGAAGGGTTTTCCATTCATTCTTCACTTTTAATTATTTTCATTGTTGCATTCACTGTTGTAACTCTAATTATTATCATTGTCGCACACTATTTTCTTTTTCATTTGAGTTCTCATTAAGCTCAAACATTTTGTTTGTTGGGTTTTATACATTATAGAGGAGAGAGACTCTACAAACGCTGAAGACATTTGAGGATAGCCAAAAACCCATCCCATAGAGGGGGACTGGTAACATTATTTGTTCCCTTCATAGGTGTTGTTTAATAAAATATATTCTTTATATATTTGGTTTTCATTGGATTATTGGAGTTATTTGCGCTTATTTTGCTATTCCATTTTGTTGTTTAAGTATGACTGTGACATAGATCAGGGCTTTGGCAGGTTTTCTTTCCATCATTTGTTACAGATCTACAATGTGTAGCAACCATTTTTATTGTTAGGGCTGTTTTTCATCCACAACCTAAAGTAGCTTTTTTTCGTACACATTCAAGAAGAATTCTACATAACAAATTGGCGACTCCACTACGTTTTTAATATAGATCCGAAAACCAGGGTTACCTTTAGTTTTCAGCTTCATGTTTTTCTTTTTTTGTCTCTTAATGTTGTTTACTAGAATTATAACCCTAGATCAGTCAAATTTCTAACTTCCGCAAGTTTTCTGGTCAGTTCCGTAGGTCACAGGAACTAGTTGCGACAGAGAAGGAAATTTTTTCCAAGACTTGTTGACCAAGAATCAAGGAGCATAAATCACACTTTTCTGCCCCAAAAGTGCAATCTAGAGGTCCAAAGCACACTTTCTAGCCCAAAAATGTGATCTCCCCCTAAATAGGTTAGTACCTGCGAGTTTTAGGGTTTTGGGGATTTTTTCTAATATGTTTCTGGGTTTTTCCAAGAATTGTTGTTGACTGGGTTGGTTGACCACTATCTTACCTCACTTAGGCCTTGATATACTATGTTTGCTCGTCAAAGTGGAATTTAGCCCCTTTAGGGATTCTAGTACGCTTCCACCTTTACAGGAGGAGTTTAGCTGAGTAAGAAGTCTGAGTTTTTGCAGAGCTTTCAACCATATTTTCAAAATCTGTACCTCATGTTTCAGATCTTCAAAGATATTTTGTTTCCATCCAAAGTTTCATCTTAAACCTTATTTGTTCATTTGCCTTAAGGTCCCATTGGTTTCCCTAGGTTTCACACCCATATCCATATCTTTTTACAACGATTTTCCTCCCTGGTTTTTTGTTGTTATCGCACCACTTCCCAGCAGCATCTTGTCATTTGATCCCAGTCACATTGAAGCTTAGATTTATTTTCCTTTTTTGTGTGGTTTTAGTTGATTTCGCCACCAAAAAACATAGTGTTTGCAAACCTAGTTTTGCGTGGGGTTTAGAAAGTTGATTTTCTGTTTTTAATTTCAATTTATTTCAGCAATCTTTTTCTTTTTTCAAACACAATCTTGGGTTAATTAATAAGCACACTTACACACACAAGCACACCTTAAGCGAAGGGAACTTGGTTTACTCTGCAAAGCCAAGACTTAACTTAATTAATCTATCTCCCCACACAGAGATAAAAACATCTTGTTAATCTCCCTTCACTATTTTAGTGTCACTTGTGTCTTCCAGCCATTGCTCCACTAAGGCATTTGTTGTAGAGAATCTTAGGCCTTTAGCCTCTGTTCTCGCTTGGGCATATTACTCCTCTTCGCAGGGTTCGATTTCATAGTCTCCCGAGTCCCCATGCTAACTCCACTTTTACAGGAAACCAACCTTGTGTTGGCTCTGGTTCTACCTCGGTCATCACATTTAGTGGAACCATCTCAGGAACCATTTGGGTAGCTCCCATGCTACCTTTCATGGCTGGGTTAAGCCTCCTGAATTTTAGCTAGTTGATTAATGAACCTATACACCATGATGCTGGTTGACCATTTATGCTGACCAAACTCCCCTCCAGCATTCCCAAGTTTGAGGGTAATTCTAGATAGGACCCCATCAATCACATCTGCTCCTTCCATATGTGGTGTTCATCCAACTCCATCATTGATGATTCCATTTATATTTGGTTGTTCCAACGCAGGCTCACTAGAGATGTTGCGAAGTGGTATGTCGATTAGCCCAGTACTGCCTCTCATTCCATTTTTGCGACGCTTTCTAAAGCATTCCTTTCATATTCTCAGTTACCTCTCTGATACAACATTGTTACAGAGCTCCTGATCGCATTTCGTCAGCTCTCTGCCACCCATCTTTTTGATCATGTTTAGGAATGGTGTATAAGGAGGAGCATGTGCTATGATCCACCCTTCGAAGACTGTGTCTACCTCGATTGGTTTCTTAGAACTATTTTAGCACATATTGCCAAAGATGTCATGTCTCACTTTCCTCAGACAGAGGAAGTGGCTCTCTAGACTACTCTGAGACATGACTTTATTTAAGCTCAATCTGATTATGTCTATACCATTATACCATATCATCCCCATCCTAGTGGTGCTAATGCACCAGGGGAATCTTACGCCGTCGACAGTATCGTTGGAGATATTTAACATCCTTCACCATATATTTAGTAGAGTTATGGATATCCGCAAGGGGGCACCAGTTCCTCCAACACTGATGCCCCTCCTGCCAGCAACCTATATTTAAGACAAAGCACCTCTTATGCATTCACCCAACCACATCATCAAATGTTAGGGAAAGCTAGTGCTCAACCTATCTACCAAACCATTGCTCCTCCACCATCTTATACCTATGCACCATCGAACACTCCAGCTCCTTAAGCATTAGCACTGCAACCTCCCATGCATCCTCAGCCCCAGCAGCCACCGCCCCAGCAGCTACCGCCCCTTCAAGCTCAAGTGTTTTCACAGCAGAGTGTGACCAATCCCCAAAATTCAAAGAAAAAGAATAAGGGGAAAGGTAGCAAGGGTAACCAAGGTAACCAAGGTAATCAACCTAATGTACCACAGGGAAACCAGTCGGGGAAAATTTTAGGGGCTAATATTTGCAAGTGGGCTAATTTTCCATGCTTTTTCCAAAACAAATATTTACTAATTTCCATCTTTTATAAAAAATATTCACCCAAATTTTATAGTATAAAATTGTTTTACCTTAAAAATCGACAAAATTTTATATAGAGACTACATAAAAGTATTAGAAATTTGAATATTTCTACAAAAATATTGCCAAACATTTTACATATTACATATTATGGTCTGGTTAGATTCGCCAAGGTTTCTAAAGTTTAAAATAAATTTCCATCCTTAAAATTTTCCCTGGAACCAGCCTAACACCAAGAACCAGCAACAGGGCGACCAGCCCAAGAAGAACAAGGTTATTCGTACGAACAAGCCTTGTGCATGTTGTGGTGTACATGGCCATTATACTCATGAGTTTTCCCTCTTACCCCAGATGCACCAAATGTGGGAAGCCCAAGCAACTTCTAGAGGTCAACTGTCAATGCAACAACTGCCTTAGAATCCTGTGCCATATTAACCGGTCATGCTCACAAATCCTTTCCCTCAGCAAGGATTTTTTGCTGCTCAACCTTAGCAAGGTCAAGTAGCCCACCTTCCCCAAGCTTCTGGTCCTGGTGACTACCAAATTCTCATGATGAATTCTGACAAGGTCAATACCTCTGATATCAACTTGCAAAATCAGTTGCATCAATATGACAAGCCATCGAATTCGTCCGCCACCGAGTCTAAAACCAAGGAATCTACTAAGCCTCTTACAACACCAAATGGTTTTCTACAAGTCCCTCAACTCAATGTTGAAGCAATTACTAAGATCCCAAAGGGCCCATTACACCATAACGTAAATTCTAACCGAGCTTCCCATACATACAATATAGTAGACAACTTGGCACAATCACCTGCTGCCATGTCGATGGTGGAGGTGCTCCAGTCATGTCCATCTCAAAGGAAATATCTACTAACTGATTTGGGTGTAGTAGATTGTTATAGACATTTTTGGGCACTGCAACCCCAATCATAAATTTCCATAAACTGAGGGCTCCTAAGTCCCTAAAAGTTTTGCTTCACTACCTAAAGGAACAAGGTTAGCTGATTACATCATCTCCCAGAAGTTCTCCACAAACAACTGCTCAGAAATGGTCAAAACTGGACCATATTGAATGCCCAGTGCAGAGGGTGCGATGCATATCACCTTCCCAGTGTAAAGGGTGCGATGGGCGAGAATAGACAAATGGTAGAGACAGTATGCAAGGTGGAAGATCATAGAATCTTCCAAAAACTTCCCCTCTGACACTTGCCTCTCTGATTTCGACCAGGGATGAGTAAGAGATCATCAATATCCAAGTGGAATCAAGAACTATTAGAGAGAGGACACTAATTAAAAATCCTAGAAGCTGACTCACCCCTTATAATCATTTATATAGGATTCCTTCATCATAGAGATCCAGAGGTAGAATCTTGTATTTGTATAGAAGTGTTGTTGGTTTTCTGGATGTAACATCATAGTGTGGGTTATTCTAAGCTTTACTTGCAGGTGGAAGAAGGCGCTTTCTGCTGGGAGGATGATGCTTAGGTCAGAACATGTTGTAATTCCTCTTGTGATTCTTGATATTAATAAAAAGTTATTCAAGTTTTCCTCCACATTTCGGTATGTTTGATTGTATATGCATTTGTGTGGTTAATAGATATCGGTCCTGTTGTGTTTATGAATATAGATACTTTGTTCTTCGATAGTATTATGCTGCCTTTGCATTCCACATGTGCTCTCTGAAGCCCTGTGTAGACAAAGAAGGAGCGGCAAAGGATCTATCTAGAAGAGAGGAATCGAGCTAGGACCAAGCGCAAGACAAGGTTGGTGCCTCTGTTCCCCTCTTGTCTATTTTTCATAAAGGAAAACGAAAGTAGTTTTAACTTGTTTGTTTCTAAGATAGCTACCAGTCTTAGTGGGAATAGTAGCTCTAAGTAGACACTATTCCCAGTAACAAAATGGCCACTCCACTGGGGATCGAATATATTGTTTGTTAGTCTATTTTTGTTTGAATTATAAACTTACAAACGGAGCCTGAAGTCAAGCCAACAAGCCTTCGAACTGCATTTGCTATGCAAGTGCAAAGTAGATCAATGTTGCTTCAGTCTATCTCTAGGTTTTGTTTATAAATTGAACAATCGATCTACAAACACTCTAATTTCCCTAAGTGGTGGCTCTAGTAACCTCCTTAGATCAACCCCTGTGATTTATATTTACTGAACATCACTTACTCGGCCTAAATCCCTAAACTGAACTGCAAATTGTGATCAAATACTGGATAAAGTCTCGCATTGGCACCATCTCACCCTCCCTTCAAGGCAGTCTGTATGCATTGCACTTCCCCTGTGCAGTAGGTGCGCTGCATACTGGATTCCCTGTGTGACAGGTGCAATGGTCAGGGAAGGTTAATTTTACCTTCAGACTTTGGTTTTTCTCCACTCTTTTCAATTCTATTCAGGAGTTTTGCTGTTTGTGGTCATTATATCTCTGTGGAAACCCTCTTCTCTTCCATCATTCCACCTCCATTGTGCAAAGAACTGTAAGTGTTTTTATGTATTGTGCGCCATTTTCAGTTCTCTTTTACAAAGAAGTAGCGTAATCAGATTGTCGTTCCTTGATCTGAAAGTGTCGCACATGTCGTTTTCAGTCATAGAAGAGAATCCCATTGTTCTTGATAGTCGATTGTACTGTTACTCTTGTCTGTGATTTGAATTAGTAGTATTTCAAGTGTTCAAAACAATCTTCATTTCAAAATCGCAAAGTGTCATCCTTATTTTCACTTCATTTTGAAAAAGAAATTTGTTAGTATTGTCTCTTTGGAAAATAATTCAAATTTGCACTTAGCATTCTTCTTGTCATTCATAAATTAAGAAGGCTGAAAACAACTACATGCATGTGCATTTTCATTTAGACTACTTGGTTTGATTTAGGACAGTGCATTTAGTGTGTGCTCTGTGCTCTTTGTTGAAAGACCCTCGGTTCTCTTTCCTTAGTAGCTAGGATTTTCATTGCGAAAAGAGGATTAAACATTTGTTTATTATCTTAGACTACATTTTAGGAATTGTATACACATCACGCAATGAACCTGAAAGGCAAATTTTTAAACAAGATCAACTATAAAATAAATTTAATGAATCTAAAAATGCTTTGGAACCTAACGCACAACATCTAGAATTCTAGTTTAGAGACGTATTCCGGCATCGTAAAACCTGGTAACTGTTGCTTTCATTGTTGGTTGGGTGATTCCTCCACTTTGAGACGACAAGTTCCAGTATGGACTTATGCTCCCACGTACCATTGATTATATATTGGGAGACCACAATAGGCTATATCCTTTATCCTTAGGAAGCCGTGTCTGCCGCTCTATCGATCACAATGCACTGAACACAGCATTCGGGAAGATTGACTGTCGTACCATAAAAAGTATTCTGCAGTTTTGCGATTGGTTTGGTAATCCCTCTGCCCAGATTTCCAGATAAGTCTCTTTCATTCCTTTTCAGACTCCTTAAAGGAAAAGTTCCATCTGAGCACTTGTCACTTCAAGCTCATTAAAAATCGAAGGCGACTAGAGTCATCTTTTGTTTTTTCTTGACTCTTAAAATTGAAAAAACAAGTTGTGTCAAAGCGTCTAAAATTTATTTTAATCGGAATAACATCACAAGTTCCCT
>APFE030408401.1:18910-82214 GCA_000404065.3 Pinus taeda
ATAAAGACATCAAATGTACATCATTTCCGAACAGATGATCATCCAAATCAAAGGATGATGACTCCGTCCGAATCATCAGTCTGCTACACAGATGGTTGTCTGTCCTATGTACATGAAAGTGAATTTATAAAGCTGAGCATGGGAATACCCGCCTCAGCTAGATCATGAAAAATATTATGAAGATAATGTATTGTATTGTATCTTATTACAGGTCGCCTCCCAGCTCGAAAAAACTTTGGATCCTCATGGTAAAGCATTTCACTCGACACCAAAAGATTAACGACCTCATGCTTTAGGGGACAACTGTTATAGACATTTTTGGGCACTGCAACCCCAATCATAAATGTCCATAAACTAAGGGCTCCTAAGTCCCTAAAAATGTTGCTTCACTACCTAAAGGAACAAGGTCAGCTGATCACATCATCTCCCAGAAGTTCTCCACAGAAAACTGCTCAGAAATGGTCAAAACTGGACCATACTGAATGCCCATTGCAGAGGGTGCGATGCATATAACCTTCCCAGTGTAAAGGGTACGATGCATACTGAATGGCCCCTCCATAGGGTGTGATGGGCGAGAATGGACAAATGCCAGAGACAGTTTTCTGTGTGGTGGAAGATCATAGAATCTTTCAGAAACTTCCCCTCTGAAACTTGCTTCTCTGATTTTGACCAAGGATGAGTAAGAGATCATCAATCTCCAAGTGGAATCAAGAACTATCAGAGAGAGGACACTAATAAAAATCCCAGAAGCTGACTCACCCCCCTATAATCATCTATATATGGATCCCTCATCACAGAGAGCCAGAGGCTAGAATCTTGTATCTTGTAGAGAAGTGCTGTTGGTTTTCTGGTGTAACATCATAGTGTTGGGTGATCTAAGATTTACTTGAGGTGAAGAAGGGTTTTCTAGCTGGAGGATGCTGCTGGGTCAGAACAATTGGTTGTAATCCTCTTGCTATTCTTGATATTAATAAAGCTATTCAAGTTTTCCTCCACATTCATGTGTGTTTGATTGTATATGCATTTGTTTGGTTAATACATATCTGGTCCTGTGTTGTTTATGAATATAGATCTCTGTTCTTTGATAGTATTATGCTATTTTGATTCCACAGGTGCTCTCTGAAGCTGTGTAGACAAAGAAGGAGCGACAAAGATCTATCGAGAAAGAGAGGAACCGAGCAAGGAACCAAGCGCAAGACAAAGGTTGGTGTCCTCTGTTCCCCTCTTGTCTATTTTTCATAAAGGAAAACGAAAGTAGTTTTAACTTGTTTGTTTCTAAGATATCTACCAGTATTAGTGGGAATAGCAGCTCGAAGTAGACACTATTCCTAGTAACATAGATCCTTTAGATAATCATTGATTGTATTTCCTGTTGATACGTCAGAACATCCTCCATTACCTCCATCCGTTGCTTTTCAAATACCAATTAGAGTCTGTAATGCCATCATCTCCCAACGCATTATTGACGAAGGTGCATCCACTTGTGTGATGTCCATTGTTGTTTGGAAGAATCTCAAGTTACTCGATCTATCCCCAACCACCATCACTTTGCGTGCTTGGGACGGTCACTCCTCCTAGCCTCTCACCATGTATCGCAAATGCCCTATGACACTTGAGGGAAAGACTGTTCATGTAGACATCAAGGTTATTGATGCCCCTCTAGATCACAACATTATTTGGGTCGTATTTACACTTATGCCATGTCAGCCGTCATGTCTGCAGTTCTATTCAAGATGTGTTTCCCCCATGAATGGAAGATCGTCACTATCGATCAGTTGACATACTATGAGCCATTATCCTTGACCTCCCCTTAGTCCATTATCTCATTGATGTCTGATAAGAAGTCTTCTACCCCTCTCACTAGTGCTTCACCCAAAGTCTACAAAAATTCCTCATTATTAGGTTCTTTCCCTAATCCTCCCCCTCCTATCTCTGAGCCTAGCTCTTTGAGTGTTGGCATGTTACAAGCATCACAAGTTCCTCAAAAGAAGTCTAGTACATCTGATCCACAACTAGCTCCTTAGCACCCTGTTGTTACCATCTTAGCCAAGTCATTTGGATCCACCCCCCCAAGACCTCCTCCTTTTGTGGGTGACTCCCCTTTGTTCCCACTAGGAACCATTCCTCTAGGTCTCAACCATCTAAGAGTTGTTCTGTCGAGACATTACCCTTCATGATAGATACCTTTCTTGTTTCCTCCTCCTGGAATCTTTTCTGTCCTTGTCATGGCTTCGTTGATTCTCCCTAATATGACTTTGGAGATCCCAGTGTGGTACATTAATCCCCCATCGAACACTCTTCTTGGTCAGTTTAGACCATATCATGCTTTGACCCTGGTTCAACTGGTCCCTACGATCCCTTTCACTACTTCAGTTCCACCCCAACCTGAACAGGAACGCACTCTTATTGTGAAAGCATCCAGACGAGGGTGAGGGGGAATCTAAGAAAAAGGAACCTGACAAGGCTTCCCAAGCACCTTCTGCTCCGAAAGCCCAAAAGCCAACACCTCCATGTGCTTTGTGTTAGGTTGTTGGGTATGCCACCAATAATTGTCTTAAGCTTCCTCGTCTCAAACCTTTAGTTCATGAAATGTTCCTCGAGTCAAATACCCCTGAAGTCCAAGTTATCTTACTTGGACCAACCAGGAAACTCAAAACATTGCGCATAAATCACCCTTGTGCCTTTTTGCGATGACTATGGTCACTATTCCCATTGTTTCCCTCGTCTTGATGAATTTTGTGATTGCCTTCAAGTGCTTTGCGACTTCGAGGCCACTCGTAGGGGATCACCTACTCCTCTACCTGTGGATTCTGGTACCACTAGTATATACCACAATAGGGGGACTCTGGTCCCACCATCGTGATCTGTCCCCACGATGTTGAGATGATGGACTCCACGGTCCATATCCTTTACTTGTTGTCATCCTTGAGTTTCTCGTAGGAACACCTTCTCGAGGTTTCTGTGTGCGCTTCTATCAAACCTCCTTCATCAAAAACCTAGGTCTCAACATTGGTAGATCTTCCATTTACTAGCTCATCGTTTACCATTTCAGATGATGCATATGTGAACCTTCTTTCTCATGATGATGCACCAGGTACCGCCACCGCATCATGTAGTCAATCTTCCTCCAGTTCGCCCATGTTCCTTTCTGATGAGGACATCATGGAAGCTATGTCAACCCTTGATTATCCTTGGGATGATATCCACCATCGTGCATACTTCCTTTGGAGGATATCATGCCAAGTTGGTTCGAGATGCTTGAGTCCCTTTTTCGAGCACTTAGAACACAATGGTGCTCCACAAACTCCTCCTACTAGGGGGCATCATTCTCACCTTTGCATACCGGATCAATCCCCTCCATCACATATGTTTGTGGGAAATATTCGATGCTTGGGGGCATGATGTTTTTCCCCTGGGCATCTTCTCAATTGATTAACATAAGTCTCAGCCTAGATCCCACCAGATCTAGGTATGGTCGATTATCCTCCCATTCCTTGGATATTTTTTCCTACCTGCCTCTCTGGCAAGACATATTCATATTGCATATCGTAGATGTTTGATACCATATCTTAAAATATTCTACTCTATGTCATACCACCTTTACCACCTAGTCCCCATGTTTGACTTAGTGGGTGAGGATGATTCTAGACCTCCTCTAGTAGTTCATTCTCATTTTCCACTTCCCTTAAATCTTCACTAGGAACCATCATTCCAAGAAGCATTAAGGCCATCTTTAGACAAGTAAGGTCACTTGCTTGAAATTCGCAAATCCTGATCCCAATGGTCAGTTTGTCTGCTATGATCTCCACAATATTAAGGGCCTTTTCCTCCTCCCCAAAATTCACCATGTCTCACTTAGAAAATGAATTTAATTTGGAGGGAAAACATCCTTTTATAGAAAAACCCATAGTTTTTTTGTCGTCCATTGTGACCAAACCATAACTCAGTTTGATGAACCGTCATCACCATTGGAAAGCTATCCTGTTGCAATATAACAGGTCTTTCTTAGTTTTTGATGATTTGACACTACACCAGGAAAATATTTTTCCCAGAAGAATCACCTCTTAAAACCGAATTTCTTCATATGCGACACTTGTACTTTACGAACTAGCTTCCCTTGGTGCTTGTCATCTCACGTTCCAATTTTCGTCATGGGAAACCATCATTTGCTCATTTTTTCATGGTCCCCATTCGGCCTATTCTGTGTGGTAGTGTCAACGAGTCACCCTTGTTTAGAGCATCCATGATGAGTCACCTTTGCACCCATGGAGTCTGTTTTGCATCCTTTTATATCATGTCATAGTATTCCATCCATATTTGCATACCATTCATCCCTATTGCCGATTTTAGCCTTTAGTAATATTGTCCACCATCCCCTCCGACGTCGAGTCAGTCGCTACTAGGTCAACCATGCACTTTATGCTATGACAAGGGAAGTCATTTGTTTGTCCCTCAGTCCTATTTTTCCCATTGTCCTCAGTGTCAGTCCATCAGTGACATTACTATTTACCCTCGTGCCTTAGTTGAGGATCCTCACTGCCTCACCTATGGCAGGCCCTATTCTGTTGACATCACCACATCTATTCCAGAATAAGAGCCTAGAGGGTGGTGTATCTTGGTTCCATATTCCATTCTTGTTCAGTGCCTCAGATCAAGCAAAGAGAATCATCATTTCCCTTTGATTCAATTGTTTCATGCTCATGATCCATACACTTGATGCAGTAGATTATACCAGTGGTTGTTGGGTGTGTGTGAGATGGTCTAGACCTCATGAGGGGGTGGCCCTTCAGGTAGCCCCCCACATGTTAGGATGCCTTCCTATTGTGATACAGATGCAGATGCAATTCTGTAGATTTGATGGGTTTGGTTCCTGCCACTTGTAGCATTCATCGCATGCATGTCTCCTTTAGATGATCCATTTAGTTTTGCAGAGCCCTTTCCTATTCAACAGGGCTTATTTGGTTGTTATACCCTCCCTCCCATCTGTTTTTTGAGGGAAGAGCCATTATATCTCATGTACTTAGATGTTATTGTCTTCAGTCCTAGCTCATGTTTTTTCCAGGTGCATTGTGTATGTGGGGCACATTATATTATTTTTTGGTTCATTTATGCTAGCATGTCATGTACCATTCAACATGTATTTTATTGTTGAGTTTCATGTTTCTGGGCGCATCATTAATTTTTTACTAAATTATCGCGGCAGATATAGGTATGCCTGCCCTGCCTCACTGAGATCCAATACCACAACATAAAAGGATACTTGCATTGGTCTCACCCCCTCTGTCACTATCCTCTTTTGCTTAAGCTCCGTTGGTCTCTTTCTCTCTCTGACTCCACTTCTTTGTCTACTGATTGTGTCCTTACAATGTACTTCAGTCATATGTTTTGTTCCTAACATCTGTATGTTGGGGGGCAATCTGTTATCACAAAAAATTGATCATCTAGCCATAATTTACTAGATGGATTGAAGTATGCCATGTAGGGTCAATTTTACCATAGTAAAATTGCTTTCACTATGAGAAATTACTTAATAAACAATATTTGTTAAGTCATTTATAATTAAACCCATGAAGAATAATTAAATAAATCACTATTTAGTTAATTATCTTCTAGGAATAATTAATTAAACCATTGTTTAATTAATATTCCTTGTCGCATTTGACCCAATTATGAGAAATAAATAGAAAAATTATTAATTATCTTTTTTTTCACATTAATCAACAAAAAAACACATTGGACCAATTTTGTATTTAGAACTCCAAGCACTTCATGCAATCAATTCAACTTGAAGCATAACACTTTCCTCTGACCATAATTACCAAATTTGGCTCAGTGAAAAGCTTAGTGAAGCAAAAAGTGTAAGAGATTGACTCCAGTTGGGTAGTGCAAGACTATAAAAATATATAATTTTAGTTAAACAATAATTTTTCATCAATTTGAAATAAATCCATGTTTATATATGAAAAATATCAATAATGTCCAGAATTAATATGTATAATATGAGTCACCACTTAGGAATGGCTAGCATCTCATGTTTCTACAACTTGATCTTCCTAATCTAAGTTCTCTAGTGGAAAATAAGAACCCCCTTGACCAATGAGTCAGATGTTAGATGTACGTCTTCCAACTCAATTTCCCCATTATTTTTATTTCCTGTTGCAAACATGTTGAAGTTTCTATTTTAGGGATTCTACAACACACATTCATGATTTCAGCTTGTATAAAGAAACAAGGCTGGTTTAGGCATATTAGAAGTATGAATTTTCAAGGATGATAAACAAATAAATAACGCATATAGTTAAGAAAACACTCTATTTATTTATTTATTTGCACATCAAAATTCACTCAAACATAATCATGCCAATAAATATAAGCCCATGGCTACAAGTATTACCTCACTTTTAGCATAAAAATAAATTGTTCAGGGTGACTATAGGATTTTGAAAGAAGACATTTTACAAATTTCTCTTAGTTTTCCCTTTTTGTTAATGGTTATATTGCAAAATTTGGAAATTATGAATTTGGAAAATTTAAATGACAATGAGCACAATGGAATACTATTGCTAATGCAATGATAATTGTCTTAACAGAGCACATACATGCAAATATTATAACATATTTGCGTGATAAATATGAACAAACAGGCAAAGATAAATTGTGAAAAGTTGGTTTAAATGGCTTCCCTTTGTTTGGGCATTGGCATTAGAGCTCTCAAGCAGGGACATCATTTATAAATGATTTCTTCTTATATTTGCATGGGAAAACATTGAACCTTATAGATCTGAAATATTTGATTTCCACTTAGACACTTGTTATTATTGGCATTATTAGTTGGTTGTTGTGTGCAGGCTATACTGAGAATAGAGGCCCTATAGCTATTCCGAAAAGATAGATCTTTGCATAAGACAAAGAAACAAAGATCAACAGTTAATTCCTGAAAGTAACCATGTTGATGAAGTGTGTTGGATATAAGCCCCTCATTTATAGATAATCTTGTTAAATAATTCAACAAAAGAAAAGAATGGTGAATTGCATTTTATAGGTCCTCAATTGCCTCCATGCTCTTATACAGTGGCAACATAGGATACCTCATTGAGTAGAAATGGTTATGCCATATTTCTCACCCTGTAAGGAAATGACCGACAAAGACTCTACTTTACAAATCATATCCAACCATGGTTTGGTCCTCATAATATTTGTAGCCCTCTTTGCCTTTACCAATGACTGTTATATTACAGTGGCATTGCCTCTGTACCCATGAGTTCTTTGAGAATAGTCCCAAGCACTCAAGGTTGGAGCATATAACATATATCCCAAGGAGGAGCATGTTGTTGATTTGAGGATGAGACTACATGTTGGTCCAAGGTGGATTTGACAGAATAGGTACCCCTCAGAATTGGCTTCATACTCAAAGGTCATCAGATTATAAAGCTGATAGAATCCTGTAGTTTCAAAAAAGAGATGACCAAAATAAATGGTAAGTTAACCAAGAATAGCCACCCATAATAACCTGAATCCAAAATGACTAGCCATTTTATAAGCAAACAATTGCTCCAAATACAACCTACTTATGACCTATGTATAAATGTGGCATGTGATTTTACAATTCATTTCTTCTATTTCAAACTATGTGTATTTTTGACAAGGAATCCTAGGGTACAATATTTGTCTCTTAGTTATTGGAAAAAATAAAATAAAATTGTAGACCATTATATGATTTGAAAGAATGATTCAAAGGTTTAAAGCCCATAAACCATAGAAAAAACTAGAGAAAGATGTGCATGAAACAACACATCAATTTGACCACCCTATAATAGACATACTGCTAGGCATAATGTAATACATTCATAGAATATTTTGTGATATTACAATGATATGCATTTAATAGAGTATTCTACAGTCTTACAATGTCATGCATTTTATACAACACCATGTGATCCAAAACAGATACAAGTTGTGTGAATAGTAAATGGCAGATGTCACTGGTTAGTAAGTTAGGATTTCCAGACCAGACTATTGTTGACATGGCTGACTACCATAAGATTATCCGAAGCATAATTTCATGTTTAATAAGACACCATTGATAGGATACTACTTTACATAAAAGGACATTTTGGTTGAAGATATGGGTAAGTTAAAATAAAATAAAATAAAATAAAAATACCGAACGCTGAACTTCTTAGGTATCCACCTTATAGCATGGTTTGTGGTATAGAATCTGACAGCAAAGCCCCAATACTAATTCCAATGCTCAAGAAAATGTCTTTGTGCTCGGTCAATTTAACATATCCATCAAAATGTGGCAATGTTATTGTTAGTTCATTAATGAGGTCAATGTGCTAGTAAGTTGTACACTATGGTTTTAGTGTCACTATGGCCTAATCACACCCAAATAGCATGAGCTCTTGGGGAATAAGGCCTAGTGCAAGCCATAGGAAATTTTGGTGAACAATTGAATTCCCTCTATTTCTTGGCATGAAAAAGAAAAGAATTCACTAATTCAAAACCCCAACCAAGGGTACGACATGTTGCAAATTATCCTCTAAAATTTTAAAAAGTTACTATCCCTCTTTCTGTAAATATTGTAAATCTTAGCAATTGTCATTAATCTCAATGATAAATTAATGAAAGAAGGAAGTCAACCTCAAATAATCAAGTCAAACTCATGCAATACAAAGGACATGAATAGGGATTTTGATAAATCCTTCATTAACTAATGAAATAAATTAATGCAAGAAAGAAAAAGATGGAGTCGAAAGTGAATTTAAGGAATTAGACAAAGTGGCAAGTTTAAGGAATTGTTCTAGCCCAACAAAATTGACTAACCAATCTATCAAAGCTTTGGAAGAAATATTTTAGTGTTTTACATGGTTTTATTTTTGAACAGTTTTTGGCCTGGTCATCAATTCAACACCTCCAGTCCAACTCATTATGTATATAAGGAAATCTCCTTGCCCATTTTATTACATCTTCCTCCTAATTTTGAGGATTGTTTCTGATCAGTAATAGCTAATTATAAGGAAATTACTTTTATTAGTTTGTTGTATTCCTATTTCCATTTAGATGTTTCCCGTTGTCTTGAATATAGTGATTAGGAATTAAATTTCATTTCATTTATTGATCGACATGAGATCCACTTGTGCTAAAATTATCAACAATTGGAAGTATTATTATCTAAGACAAGTGATGAGGACATGCAACTTGTTTCAGCATAGTTTTCTCTTTATAATGCATCTTTTAGGGAATATTTCTTAAAGCACTTTTATAAAGAATTGCTGAGATGAAAACTAGGAGTAGACCATACCCTATATTGGCACTTTATCTAGTTGTTTATTACAAAATCATAAAAATTGACAATGTCTATTAGGGATACAATTCTACACACTAGGTTAAAGAAAACATTAAAAAATATGGTTGGTTTCAATGGAAACCTCATTCATTCCCAAATTTCTAATGAAATCTTCGCTAACTTGTGAGCCCCTCAGGCCCAAATTCTCACTATGGTGTGCCCGTCTAGAATGACAATTCTAGAAAAGGAATGAGGCCTCTTTCATTTCACACAAATATGACACCACAAAATTCTAAGAGAAAGCATGCATGCCAAGGTCTGTAATTTGTGACTATGCCTGTGACATGAAAAATAGAGGTGATTATTCATATAAAATACAAAACTAAATGAGCTTTAGATCTCTCTAATTAATATGCAATGTATGTTAATCACGATATAAGTGAGACATTTCAAACTTCCCTAAAATTAACCAAAAACAGAGAGATGGGTGCCCACGAAGGAAATTTCTTGTCAATGTAACATAATAGGGTTTTAGGAAAGAACAAAAAATCAATAAGATTCAAGAACAAGGCAGAATTAAGACAAAACCCTAATTTTAGTTCAAATTCCATAATTCGACATGCAACAAAAAGTCATAATTTCAGTTTTGATCATATTGTGAAAATATTAACGCTTGTCCTGGCCATTGAAAATCACAAAGAGATGTTGGATGGAACAAGAGTTACTAGGCCCTCCATTTTGTAGTGCATGACATTATAGTTACAATTTTATATTAAGAGGGGCACAGATGACAAAGAATGGTTAATAAGCCTCTCAGTGGCAATAATAAAAGCATAAGAATGCAACTACCCATCTCCATTAGCCTTCATAAATAGATAAATTTGACAATACAATGCAATCCAAGAAAATAACACCACATTTCCTTAGTGCCCTGCAACACCATACCCAGCTCTTTAAGCATATAATCTGCAAAACCTGAGGAGAAAAACCTTGCGGTTAAGCGTAGCTCTAAATAGACATTCCATCACCTTCAACCTTGTTGTTCCCTGGGAAATAAACATGTACTTAGAAACATCCCACTCATCTTTTTTAGGAAACAACAAGACCTCACTGAGACCTTTCAAGTTCACCACAATTGTAATCATATTCGCTAACTTGTAGCTCTAGCATGAGACCGGAGGCCCCAGATATGTCTCTGATCCCATAGCCCTAAATAGGAATCCAACTTCACCATAGTGTTGGCATGGCTCACTCTCAAGATATCTAGTGTTTTCCTTAGCCCCTTTTTCCTTGCTCGACATTGATGCATCCACGAATTCACAACCTATATGTCGGTGATCACATAGCCTGAAACAGGGATTCCAGCTTCGCCACAGTCTCAACATGACCCCTACCAAGATAACGAGTTTTCCTTAGTCCCTTTGTCCACACTCAATGTCTCAGTGTCCATAGGTTTGTAGCTTTTAGCTTGTTGATACCATGGCCCTAAACAGGGAGTGGACATTTTTAGCATGGCTCCCCACCCCTTTGTCACTGCTTGACATCGATGCATCTATGGATTTGGATTTGCAGCCATTCCCTAACAAGTGGTTATTGGTCATATCGACCAAGATGGTTCCAATATTCCCAGGGGCCATGAACTCCTTTTCACATAGCCATGTGTTCTTATCGAGCATCCAAATAACAGGTAGCAATGACTTTCTTCCCCAATAATAACTTAGGTGCCAAAATAATATTTTATATTAATATAAAATAAGTGATTGAAACAAAATACTAATTTTCAGATGAAATGATTGTCCCAAATAAATTTATTTTTCTTCCTCTGTAATAACTTATGCACAAAAATAATATTTTATATTAATAGAAAATAATTGAGGAGACAAAATGGTAATTTCCAAAGGCTTCATATTTCAACATAAGGTGGACGAGGATCTCTTTACTTTTTTTTTAATTGATGGCCTAGATTGATTCTCAAGGGAATATGCTCAACATATGCTTAGTCTTAATTTGTATCAATAGTTGTAGTGTGTTACAGAGTTTGTTAGGTTGTGTCAACTTTTAATAAATTTAAAAGATTATATTAGTGTCATGTGGCTCCGTGCTCACGAATCTCCTAGGGATTTGAGATTATTCCAATTCTAATAAGTTCATATTCTAATTAGATGGGGAAATTAATATGTAAGAGAATTTTATTTAGCAAAATGGTACATTTTACAATAATATGTGTAATTCCTTTTTTCTCTCAAATTAAATTAGATCCATACGACATGGCTCCCCACCCACCAATTTCCTAGAGATTTGAGATTATTCTAATTATAATAAGTTCATATCATAATTAGATGGGGAAATTAATATATAAGAAAATACTATTTAGCAAAATGATCCATTTTACAATAAGATTTGTAATTCCTTTTTTTCTCAAGTTAAAGTTGAACCATAACCTTTTTATAAATGGTTAATCAGGTAAATGTGACATACAATGGTAAGGCATTCTTTGTGTTACAATAGTATTTTTGTTGCAATTTTTTTTTTGTTATATTTATAAGGCCTTCAGTGATATCAACCACATTAATATTTTTAATGTGGTTGTACTAGATTTAAGATGAAATGATAATTCTGTCTCAAATAAATGACTTAAGCAATGCTTTTGTGTACTAGTAACAATAATCTAGAAGCAAATTAATCTAGCCATATAAAGAAAAGTAACTGGAATTAGCACAAAGCAGAACAACACCACCCAACGAGCCACACCAGCTTGTTATTAGGCATTGAAGACATATATGATGTACAAAAATAATCAATACTACATCATCAAATGGTTCAAGATAAATTGGGCACTCTCCTCTTTCACTGTCACAAATTTCTTTGACCACTTCATCAACGTAAGCTTTTGAAGGTATAGAACAAGAATCTCCATTATCACACATTTGGCTTCCTAGAAGAAAATACCTTACCATCTTATTCCTATTATAATATCATTGTGTATCACCCCAACTATTAATAACGCAATAATTAGAATAGATTAGAACATATAACTGCTCATGGGAAAATTAAAAAAACTCTTGATATTTGGGGCTCAACATAATGTTTCTCAATAAAAAACATTTCGTAAAGGACATTCTAAAGTAAAAATTACCTTGTGAAAAGAAAAGGATGATCACAACATTGGCACAACCTCAAAATAAATTCCAAAATGGATGCCATAATTCTGATGATTAGGATTATTTCATTGAGAACTTGATGTTGTAATTTGGATTTGTCATATGCATGATGGTTATGTTCATTGCATTGAATATCTTGATGTTATATGTATTGTGTTAACCTGGTTTGACCTATGCAGATGGTTATGGTTGCAATATTCAAGTATGAACCGACATAATTGTGATATGGTGTCGTACTAATCTATATTGAATGTACGTATGTGATTATTATGCATGAATGACAAATGCTTATGAGCTTATGACGTGAACATGTTAGTTAGTTAGTTACTGTTATGGATATCATGATTTATGTTTGAGTTGATGTGTTGTGAAGCTGTATCATGCTAACCCAGCTTTATTTTGTAGACAAGATAGCCTTCCTTGATATACATTAAAGTATGAGTTTTCATATGTCATATATTTCATGGTTGGTTCTTTGATTATGACGCCTATTTGGTGTTTGAGTTTCTGGTGCCTAGCTGATTTATTTAACATGGTATGTTTGCAAGTTGGATGAATGTTTGATGAATTTCATAATATGAGTATATGTTCCAATGATCTTTCTCTAAGGTGGTTTTACTAAGACATATGTGTTGATACAGTTGATATGTATTTAAGTGTAGTAGGTGATAGTTGTAGAATTATGTCTAATGACTATGAGTTGACTATGGATTATGACATGATTGTTAGTCTTGCTAGATATTGATTTCAAATTGATAGATACGATTGTCTTGACATTTGGAACATGTGGTTGATATATGTGAGCAGTTGCAAGAAGCATGCTTGGTATTAGCATGATGAGGTAATACTTGATGTGTCTATATAATTAATAGTTGGGTGACGTGACAGTATATAGTAAGACTTAGTTGCACCATGGTAAAGGTAAAAGAAAGGAATTGGGTAAGAATTCCTTTGGCTATGTTTGGGAACCCTAATTCCAAATGAATGAGTGCTTTGTCTACAAGAAGTATTTTTAACCTTGATTTTGTTTGACATTATGTGGATATATATTATATTCATGAACATGTACTTGACATGTATATTAGCTAGTCTTTAGTTGCAGGTGGATCTGTAAAAGGATGGGAGTCCGTTGAGAGATGGTGTGGATGTGTTCAATTCCAAGCAATGCACTTGGCACAACAAATTTAAGTAACTGGTGTATTTTTATGCAATAACAGTTATGTGTTTATGGGAGTATGATGCAGGGAGTTGCATGAAAAGAGAGGTTTCCATGAAATCTTGAAGAAGGCCCTGGTTGATTTTCACTAGGAACCATGGGGATTGAGTCATGGTGTTTGTTTCTAGTCTTTTGTTTTTGGTCTTTTATGATTTGATGAGCTTGATTTGTGGTTTTTTTTTTATGTCTAGTGCAAGCCTTGCCACTTTGTTGTGATTTTGTATTGTTATCATTGATTTTCATGATCTTCTTCTTGTTTGTTTCATGACTTGCCTTTTTTTGTTTTGAGTATGGGGAATCAGTTGGGAAAGAGGAAAAGTTAATGGAGCTCAGGGAGAGTTGTTCGGTACCCAAAAATTAATGTAAGTCTAAGTCTTATATGAAGCTCTGTGTATGAGTAAGCGTAGCGGAAGGTAAGACTATGATAGTCGATTGGACTAGTTGGTCCATAGTGGTAAATGGATGATGACAGAATAGTCACGGGAAAGGTAATCAAGAAAAGTTAAAATGAATGGATCTAAGACATCAAACCTTGGCTATGTTGGGAATGATGCTTCTCAATATTGTGCTTTTTGCGCATGAATAAGGAAGTTCTCTTAACCTAGACCTTATGTTATTTTATAATTATCTTGTGATCATGATTGTGCTAATATTATATATGTATACATGTAGGTGTGTATGTATGTCATGTTTGACAGGGTCATAATAGATCATGATTATTAACACTAACATTTATGTGTATATATATGTATGTATGCATATCTTTTTCTGACAAGATCATGATTATTTATGCTAACGTTGATGATTATATATATGTGTATGTTTCTATGTATCTAAGTTATTGTCTGATAGGTTGTCAGGGATCATTCTTGTGGAGGAATTATTTCTTATGTAGGCAAATGACATGAAGATATTCCTGGTCTATGAGGAATCAAGTGGGAAGAGTAGTCATGACAAACATACGAGGTCATTATCATGTGAATATGAATTTATATTGTATGCTTCTATTATGCCTATGCTTATGTTATGGATAGGTTATCCCGAGGGATACATTAGCAAAGTGAAAACAGTGTGGTTTGGAGCATGTTAGGACAAGAATGGATAAGACATTGTAAGAAAGGTTGCTTGGTAAAGAGTCAGTGTGGTTTTGGATGTGTGATATGACTGTTGTGCATATGTTGTATATTTTTTACATGTTGCATCTATGATGCGTGCATATGCGGTGTTGTGTATATATAGTGTGGGCACATGTTGTTTATGCAATGTTATGTACATGATGGTACATATAGTGTTGTATGAATGTTGCATATTTAGTGTTGGCTATAGATGGTGCTATATATATGTTGGATATGTGGTATTGTGTACATATTGTACTGTGTGGATGATGGATATGCGGTGTTTTGTGAATATGGTGTTGTGCACATGTTGGATATGAAATGTTGTGTATATATGATGCTATGTACATGTTGGAAATGCAGTGATATGTACAAGTGGTGTTGTGTGCATGTGGTGCCATGTACTTGTTGTACAAGTGGCGCTGTGTGCAGGTGGTGTTGTGTACATGTCACGCATGTGGCATTGTGTACATGTGGTGTCACGTACATCTTGTGTGTGTGGTACTGTGTACATGTTGTATAGTGGTGTGGTGTACCTGTGGCATTGTGTACACGTTGTGTAGGTGGTGTCATGTACATGTGATGTTGTGCACATGTTGTGTAGGTGGTGTGTTGTACAGGTGGTACTCTGTACATGTTGTACATATGGCACTGGTGAACTTGTGGTATTGTGTGCATGTCATACATGATGTGTTGAGGGTATGTGATACTATGTATGCAGATTGTATAGTCATGGTATTGTGATGTTTGTATTCTTGATGTTGTACACTGGGTGTAGGTGCATATATTGTGATGTGTCATACACTGGGTGTAGATGTATATATGGAATGTCAGGTGTGGGTGCATGTATTGCATGGTTTTCTATGTTGTGTGTGGATTGTATGAGTGTGATGCACACTATGTGTATGAGCACATGGTTGAGGAGAAGGCACTGGATTTTTTTCTGGTGTTGCAACCAATCTGGAGTGCATACAAAATAAAGACAAAGGTAGAAGATAAGGATAAATGAAAGGATAAGTATCAATATTTTATTTCAAGTTTATTATGCATGTGATTTATGAGTATGGTATATGATGATTATATGCAATCTATGATTATAGTTTATGATGATTACATATGATTTATGATTTTGGTTTATGATGGTTACATGTGATTTATGATTTTGATGATTATGTTTTGACCTAACTTGATGTGATATTTCTATACATGTCGATTTGGTCAAATAGTCTAGTTTTGACTTGTTGTGAGAGGAAGCGAACAAGATTGCAAATGTACCTTATTGATGAGCTACCAATGAGGTATGATGTGAATTTATTTCAATTTATTTTAAATCTTATGGAAGTTATGTGCTTAGTATGGGAAGCATGGAAATTTTGGTTGGGTGATTGAACTTGGCTACAAGAATCGACAACAACAATGAAAGAAATTGGAACATGCAGGAATATGTTAGTAGAGCACTTCAGGAGCAGGGCCATTGTTGGACATTGGTACCCAATAGTGTCCACTGATTTCCATAAGCATGCTATGATTGGAATGATGGTTTTAAGGTAGGTATATGCCTTAGTTGTTTGATCTTCCGATGCGAGGAAGCCTTGCCAAGGGATGGATTCCCTAGGATGGTGGTGCCAGTGGAACTTGGAAGGTGAGTGACTGCACAAAAGGGTTGACTAGATTGCTTGAAGGGCTATGTAAAAGAGAAGGGAAGGTCGAGGATGGATTTGTTTTGGACATTAGCATTTCAATATGGAATCAAGATGCAAATTGGGAGTGAGCCCTCAAACAATGAGTTGGTAACTATTCACTGAGAGGACAAGTGGTGCAGGATTGTAGTGCTAGACATTGGATGCAACTTTGACTATGGCAGTAGATTATGGACTTCCTGGGAAGGAGGTGAATCCCGGTACTACTTTGAGGGTGGAGGTGTAAGCCTCTAGATTCCCTTGCATTTTTTAAGTAAAACAACTTTTTTCTTTAATAATTAATTGATCTAATTGATATGGGCATCATATTCTCTTATTTTTTGGTTTAGCAGATGTGCATATGTGCATATGTGGTTATTGTAAATATCGTAATGAGTTGTGTTATAAACTTCCAGTATGCAGTAGCATTTTGAGCTTAGCCTTGCCATTTCCTGATAGCTTTGATGAGATGGGTTCTCTCATACAGTTTATGTGGGATGGATGGATTGGATTCGAAGCTAAGTGGGGTGGATCTCATCAAAGTTATTAGGAAATGGCAAGGCTAAGCTTCCAGTTATAAATATCCATGGGTAGTATGTTTTGTTTTCATCAGTTTTGTGGTTATAGGTTTCATTTAACTCCAAGGGGGAGGGTTATGTAACAACCCTGGTGAAAATTCTATGTAAAAATATATAAATACCATAGACGAAGGGACATATATTTCAATCTAAATGGTGGGAAGGACATCCTAGTGGGTGTTCATTTGGTTGTTTATGGCTAAGGAGCTTGGCCAAGGCAATGGCTAAGGCATTAAAGAGGAAAAAAGGTATTTTGGAACATTTATTTATGTAAGTAATGGAAATTAGGATAAAGGAAGGTGAAAGGTCACAGGATGCATATGAGGAGGAAATTGAAGGAACATAATGGAAAATGAAGAAAATAGAAGCCTCATTAATAAAAGGGCTTTTGAGGACCAGTGGGTAAAGACTTGGTCAGTTTAGCTTTGGAGCTCTTTCGTTATTCTATCTCTCTCTCATATTCTTGGACACTTAGAGTTTTCTTGGATCACTTTGGCATTGGATCAAGAAAAGCAAAGAATGAAAGAGGAAGAAAAGATCAAGCAGGGAAAGGCAGGATCAAGTAGCTACAAGAGGCTTCATTACAGGTGTCAACTTACATGTGTATTTTCCTTGCTAGATTTGGCATGCATGGGATTGCATGTATTTCTTTTCTACCATGGCATGGGTTTTTCCAAGTGCGATAGCATTTTGAGCTTAGCCTTGCCATTTCCTGATAGCTTTGATGAGATGGGTTCTCTCATACAGTTTATGTGGGATGGATGGATTGGATTCAAAGCTGAGTGGGGTGGATCTCCAAATTGAAAAACACATGGTCTAGTGGTCCTTGAACCAGACTATGGATCATGAAGCCACTGGCAAAGTAACCCCTAACCAAGATTGTGGGTGGCGATAAAGCCAGATTGTGTGCCTTAGTGGGCCTAGGAATCCTTACCAGTGAAAGGAGGGATATATGGTAAAGTAAAGAGGTGGATTTTGTCTCCATTGAGCCTAGTGATCTCGGGATGGGATGCATAGTAAATTATAGAGAGTATGTCTCAATGTCGGGACTAGTGATCCTTGAATCAGATTGTGGATGCATGGTAAAACCTGAGAGACTAGGAGGCACTCAAATTCCTCGCAGTGTAGGCAAAGAACTCTAGTGGCATCCATGTTGATTGGTGTTTTTAATGTGTTCAATGAGTCCCACATTCACGCTTGGAATATGGCACAAGGGTGATTGGATGAAGAGAGACTTGGCTCGGCCAATCTATGGTCAGGTGGAATGTGGTAGTCCCATCTCCGGTTGGTCTATTACATCATTAATGAAAGTTTATTTCTCCTTGTATTTTTATGAGTATTTTGATGGATTATATGTTTTCTATATGGATGTAATTTCATGAGTATTAATGTTGTTATTATGTTGGTTATATGTATGTTTTATGACATCAACTATGTATGGCTCTCAATATGTTTTTACTTGTATATTAATGAAAAATGTATCTATGGTCTAATGGATGAAACTTTAATTAAAGTGATAAGGAAACAATGCTTAATGGTGAATATTAGATAAGTATGAGACCCCTGTGCCCAGATCTATTATTTACACATGTAGGTTGCATATTTACTAAGTGTTTGACAAAATGTCTATCATGGTTAGGCTTGGTTAGGTCAATCCCTTGATCAAGTTAGTTGTTAGATTTTTTTCCTTGGTGTCATTTATTATCTTAAGAAGTCTCATCAAGTTCTAGGCATTGGTCTGGAGACTAGTGCTGAAAAAGTATCTTAAATCATGCAGTGTTTGGCATAGAACTGGCTGAGAGAGACTGTAATATCTCCCTTACAGGCAGTGTGGGAGTGATTATAGGTTTACAGTCACAAACATTCCTTATCATGGGAGAAACTCTGGGTTTAATTAATTGAATTGCTAGGTTAACTCAGGAGTTGGGCACTTGGAGTGGTGGATTAGATCCTGGGGGTCCTAAAGCACCTAAGGAAGGTATGTGTGTTGTGTTTCCATCACTTCCACTTCCTTAAGGTCACATAGGAGGTTGAATCTAATCATAGTAGCCTCTCATCTCATGTTTACCCCAGTTGGCATGGTTACTTGGGTGGATGTGGGAGGAGGGTGTTATAGAGTGGTATCAGAGAATGGTTCAACTATCAAATTGGATGGGTTGAATGTGTTAGTAATGCATGCATGTCAGTTGCATGTGTGTCTCCTACACTTTCATTTCATGTGCTTGTTGCATTTCTTGATGCTTGATTACGGTTGTAGTATGGTTATCATGGAGGATTTGATATTGATTTCACAAAATGTACAGTCATGAGTACATGACTAGTTGCATATGGTTATATGTCCCTTATATGTTGATTTTATGTCTCCTACTTACATCCTTGTATGTTAGGTTACATTCTTTAATATTTTTTGTTACATGTATCAGTCTTGTAGGTTGATTACAAGAATTTATCACTTATGTTTGACTACATGCGTCTATGGATATGTGTGGTTGATTTGGCATTGCTTATGCACATTGTTGGTTGCGTGTGGAAATGTGTGCAATGGAGTAATGGTTGTTTTCATGCATGAGGTCATGGTTTGTGTACTTGATATGGTCACGCATTGATGACTGGACTCTAGCTAGAATGATGTTTGTATGGTTCGATACTCATTTGTTATATGCATGTATACAATTGGTATGCATGTATGGTCTTGGTTATCATTTGAATAGTAGGTAAAACATGCCTTATGGAGTCATTGTATGCAATTTAGGTCATCATGGTTCTATTGGTATGTTATGATGCTAATGTGTTGAATAAGTTAAAGCAAGAGATGCAGATCATCAAAGTGAAGTTGTAGTGTTAGACCTCGAGGCGAAAGCATGCCGTCATACATGTTTGTATGTTGGCATGCAAGTATCTAAGTTAAGGATTGTTACATGCATTAGGGTTATATACATTAGGTTATGAACATGTATTTTGATGTTATGGTTACATACCTTATAGATGAAAGTTGATTAGCATAGTCATATGATCATGAGTCAGATAGTCAAGAATGATAGTAACATGTGGTTGTAAGCATTGCTATTATTGGTTAGGTTAGATAACTTGATGATTATGTTATATGATATGTTTTTGATGAGTATGTTATAGGTCAACTTGTTGTTTCTATATGAAAGTTAGCTTGACAATTAGGTTTTATGTTTTGGATGAGCACGATATATAGCTTATTGTTGTTATGTGCTATTAACTTGATTATTAGGGTTATTTCATTGAGATCTTGATGTTGTAATTTTGATTGGTCATATGTGTGATGGTTATGTTCATTGCATTGAATATCTTGGTGTTATATGTGTTGTGTTAACTTGGTTTGATCTATGCAGATGGTTATGGTTGCGATATTCAGGTATGAGCTGATATATTTGTGATATGGTGTCGTACTAATATAGATTGATCATACATATGTAATTGTCATGCATGAACAACAAATGCTTATGAGCTTATGACGTGAACATGTTAGTTAGTTACTATTATGGATATCATGATTTATGTTTAAGTTGATATGTTGTGAATTTGTATTGTGCTAACACAAATTTATTGTGACGACAAGATAGCTTCCCCTGATATACATTAAAGTATGAGTTTTCTTACATTGTATATTTTGTGCTTAGTTGTTTGATTATGACGCCTATTTGGTGTTTGAGTGTTTGGTTCCTAGTTGACTTATTTAACATGGTATGTTTGCAACTTGGTTGAATGTTTGATGAATTTCATAGTATGAGTATGCATTACAATGATCTTGCTTTAAGGTGGTTCTACTAACACATATGTGTTGAGACAGTTGATATGTACCTAAGTGTAGTAGGTGATAGTTGTAGCATGATGTCTAATGACTATGAGTTGACTATGGATTATGACATGATTGTTAGTCTTGCTAGATGTTGATTTCAAATTGATAGATATGA
The DNA here is from genome assembly GCA_000404065.3 of Pinus taeda. Taxonomy (NCBI): domain Eukaryota; kingdom Viridiplantae; phylum Streptophyta; class Pinopsida; order Pinales; family Pinaceae; genus Pinus; species Pinus taeda. The sequence goes on from APFE030408401.1 coordinate 39,893, forward strand.
TTGTCTTGATATTTGGAACATGTGGTTTACATGTGTGAGAAGTTGCAGGAAACATGCTTGGTATTAGTGTGATGAGGTAATAATTGATATGTTTATATAACTAACAGTGGGGTGACATGATTGTATATAGTAAGACTCAATTGTATTAGGGTAAAGGTAAAAGAAAGGAACCAGGGAAGAATTCCTTTGTTTATGTCTAGAAACCCTAATTCCAAATGAATGAGTGCTTTCCATATAGAAAGTATTCTTAACCTTGATTTTGCTTGACATTATGTGGATACATGTTATATTCATGAACATGTACTTCACAGGTATATTACCTAGTATTTAATTGCAAGTGGATCTATCAAAGGATGGGAGTCCCTTGAGAGATTGTGTGGATGTGTTTAGTTACAAGCAAAGCGCTTGGCAAAAAAAAGTGTGGTAGCTGGTGTATTTTTATGCACTTATAGTTATGTGTTTTTGGCAGTATGATGCAAGGAGTTGCATGGAAAGAGAGGTTGTCATGAAATATTGAAGAAGGCTCTGGTTGAGTTTCCATGGGAACCATGGGGATTGAGTCATGGTGTTTGTTGCTATTCTTGTGCTTATGGTCTTTTATGATTTGTTGAGTTTGATTTGCAGTTTTGTTTATGTATGTTGCAAGGCCTTGCCACTTTGTTGTGGTGTCATATTGTTTTAATTGATTTTCATGATCTTCTTCTTGTTTTTTTGTTTCTTTACTTTCCTTTTTTGTTTTGAGTCTAGGGAATTGGTTTGGAAAGAGGAAAATTTAATGGAGCTCAGGGAGAGTTGTGCGGTGACCAACAAGTAATGTAAGTCTTAGATGAAGCTATGTGCATGAGTAAGCACAGTGGAAGGTAATACTATGATAGTTGGTTGGCCTGGTTGGTCCATAGTGGTAATTGGACAATGACATAATAGTCATGGGAAAGGTAATCAAGAATATTTAAAGTGAATGGATATGAGACATCAGATGCCTTGACTATGCTGGGAATGATTATTCTCAATATTGTGCATGTTGCACATGGATAAAGAAGTTCTCTTAATGTAGACCTTATGTTATTTGGTAGTTATGTTGTGATCATGATTATGTTGATATTATTTATGTATACATGTAGGTGTGTATGTCTGTCATGTTTGACAGGGTTGTCATGGATCGTGAATATTAACACTAACATTTATGTGTATATATATGTATGTATGCATATCATTGTTTGACAAGATCATGATTATTTATGCTAATGTTGATGATTATATATGTATGTATCCATATATCTATGTTACTGTCTGATAGGTTTTTGGGGATCATTCTTGTGGAGGAATGATTTCTTATGCAGGTGAATGGCATGAAGAGGTTCTTGGTCTATGAGGAATCAAGTGGGAAGAGTAGTCATAATAAACATATGAGGTCAGTATCATGTGAATATGAATTTATATTGCATGCATGTATTATGCCTATGCTTATGTTATGGACAAGTTATACCGAGTGATACATCAACAAAGTGAAAGCAGTGTGGTCTACGACATGCTGGAACAAGCATGGATAAGACACTAGAAGCAAGCTTTCTTGGTAAAGAGTCAGTGTGGTTTTGGATGTGTGGTATAACTATTGTGCATATGTTGTATATATTGTACATGTTGCATATATGATGTGTGCACTTGTGGTTTTGTGTATATATAGTGTGTGTACATGTTGTTTATGGAATGTTATGTACATGATGGTACAAATAGTGTTGTATGAATGTTGCATATTCAGTGTTGGCTATAGATGGTGTTATGTAAATGTTGGATATGTGGTATTGTGTACATATTGTACTGTGTGCATGATGAATATGTAGTGTTGTGTGCATATGGAAATGTGCACATGTTGGATATGCAGTGTTGTGTACAGATGATGCTATGTACATCTTGGAAATGCAGTGCTATGTACTAGTGTTGTTGCGTGCATGTTGTACATTAGTACTATGTACATATTGGGTGGTGTGAATGATTGTACAAGTGGTGTTGTGTGCATGTGGTATTGTCTACATGTTATACAAGTGGCATTGTGTGCACATGGTGTTGTGTACATGTTGTACATGTGGCATTGTGTACATGTGGTGCCACGTACATGTTGTGCATGTGGTACAATGTACATGTGGTATTGTGTACACGTTGTATAGTGGTGCGATGTACATGTGGTGTTGTGTACACATTGAGTAGGTGGTGTCATGTACATGTGATGTTGTACACACATTGTGCAAGTGCTGCGTTGTACAAGTGGTACTGTGTGAATGTTGTACATATGGTATTGGTGTATGTGTGGTATTGTGTGCATGTCATACATGTTGTGTTGAGGATATGTGGTACAATGTATATGCATTGTATAGTCATGGTATTTTGATGTGTGTATTCTTGATGTTGTACTTTGGGTGTAGGTGCATGTATTGTGTCGTGTCATACACTAGCTATAGATGTATGCGTAGCATGTGAGGTGTGGGTGCATGTATTTCATTGTGTTTTTTGTCGTGTGTGGATTGTATGGGTGTGATGCACACTATGTGTATGAACACATAGTTGACAAGAAGGAATTGTGTGTTTGTTTGGTGTGGCAACCAATCCAGAGTGTGTGTGGAATAAAGACAAAGGTATAAGATAAGGATTGATGAAAGGATAAGCATCAATATTTTATTTAATTTTATTATGCATATGATTTATGAGTATAGTATATGATGATTATATGAGATCTATGATTATGGTTTATGATGATTACATGTGGTCTATGATTTTGGTTTATGATGGTTACATGTGATTTAAGATTTTGATGGTTATGTTTTGAGCTAACCTGATGTGATATTTTTATACATGTCGATTTGGTCAAATATGCTAGTTTGACTTGTTGTGACAGGAAGCAAAAATGATTGCAAATGTACCTTATTGATGAGATACAATTGAGGTATGATGTGAATTTATTTCAATTTATTTTAAATCTAATGGAAGTTATGTGGTTGGTACAGGAAGTACGGAGATGTCGGTTGGATGATTGAACTCAAATACAAGAACTGGCAACAACACAGAAAGAAATTGGAACAACAACAATATGTTAGTAGAGCACTTCAGGGGTAGGGCCATTGTGGGACACTGGTACCCAATAGTGTCCATTGATTTCCATGAGCATGTTATGAATGATATGATGGTTTTGAGGTAGGTATATGCCTTGGTTGTTTGATCTTTGGATGTAAGGAAGCCTTTCCAAGCGATGGACTACCCGAGATGGGGGTGCCAATGGACCTTGGAAGGTGAGTGACTACACATAAGGGTTGACTGGATTGCCCAAGGGACTATGTAGTAGAGAAGGGAAGTCTGGGGATGGATTTGTTTTGGTCATTAGAATTTATAGATGGAATCAGATGCACATTGGGAGTGCACCTTGGAACAATATGTTGGTAACTATTCACTGAGAGGACAAGTGGTGTGGGATTATAGCACTAGAAATTGGATGTAGCTTTGATTGTGGCAGTAGATTATGGACTTCCTGGGAAGGAAGTGAATCCTATTACCACTTTGAGGGTGGAGGTGTGAGCCTCTATATTCCCTTGTTGATTGATATGGGTAGTGTATTATCTTACTTGTTGGTTTATAATATGTGCATATGTGTATATGTGTTTATTGCAAATACCGTAATGAGTTGTGTTATAAAGCTCCAGTATGTGGTATGATGGGACATGTATTCCAAGTTGAATGGTGGGTAGGACATCCTAGTGGGTGTTCATTTGGGTTTTTATGGATAAGGAAATTGGCAAAGGCAATGCCTAAGGCATTAAAGAGGCAAAAAGGTAATTTAGCACATTTATTTATGAAAATAATGGAAATTGGGAGAAAAGGAAGGCGAAAGGTCACAAGTTGTAGATGGGGAGGAAATTGAAGGAAAATAATGGAAAATGAAGAAAATAGAGGCCTCATTAATAAAAAAGCTTTTGAGGATCAGTGTGTAAAGACTTGGTCAGTTTAGCTTTGGATCTCTCTCATTATTCTCTCTCTCTCTCAGCTAGAGTTTTCTTGGAGCACTTTGGCATTGGAGCAAGAAAGGAAAAGAAGGCAATAGGAAGCAAAGATAAAGTAGGGAAAGGCATGATCAAGCAACTACAATAGGCTTCATTGCAGGTATCGACTTGCATGTGTATTTTCCTTGCTATATTTGGCATGAATGTGATTGCATGTGTTTCTTTTCTACCATGTCATGGGTTTTTCCAGGTGTGATAATATTTTTAGCCTAGTCTTGCCATTTCCTAATAGCTTTAATGAGATGGGTTCTCTCATACAATTTATGTGGGATGACTGGATTGGATTCGAAGTTGAGTGGGGTGGATCTCTGAATTGACAAACACATGGCCTAGTGGTCCTTGAACCAGATTGTGGATCATGAAGCCACTCACCTAGTCACCCTTGAACTAGACTGTGGGTCATGAAGCCACTCGTCTAGTAACCCCTGAACCAGATTGTAGGTTGCAGTAAAGCCAAATTGTGTGCCTCTTTGGGCGAAGGAATCCTTGCAGGTGAATATTGGGATATATGGTAAATCTAAGAGGTGGATTTCCTCTCCATTGGGCCTAGTGATCCTGGGATGAGAGGCACGATAAATCCTGGAGAGTATGTCTCGATGTATGGCCTAGTATCCCTATATTAGACTGTGAATGCCTGGTAAATCTTGAGAGACTAGGAGGCACTCAAATTCCTCATGGTGTAGGCAAAGAACTCTGGTGGAATCCATGTTGATTGGTGTTTTTGATATGTTATATGAGTCCCACATTCATACTTGGAATATGGCACAGGGTTGATTGGTTGAAGAGAGAATTGGCTCAGCCAATCTATGGTCAAGTGGAATGTGGTAGTCCCATCTTCGGTTGGTATATTGCATCATTAATGAAAGGTTATTTCTCATTGTCTTTCTATGAGTATTTTGATGGAAACTGGTACCCAATAGTGTCCATTGATTTCCATGATCATGTTATGACTATAATGATGGTTTTGAGGGAGTTATACGCCTCGGTTGTGTGATCTTTCGATGTGAGGAAGCCTTGCCAAGGGATGGACTACCCGGGATGGGGGTGTCAATAGAACTTGGAAGGTGAGTGACTACATGGAAGAGTTGATGGGATTTCCCGAGGGACTATGTAGTAGAGAAATGAAGGTCGGGGATGGATTTGTTTTGGTCATTAGCATTTCCAGATGGAATCAAATGCACATTGGGAGTGCACCCTGGAACAATGAGGTGGGAACTGTTCATTGAGAGGACAAGGGGTGCAGGATTCCAGTGCTAGACATTGGATGCATCTTTGACTGTGGTAGTATATTCTGGACTTCATAGGAAGGAGGTGAATCCGGGTGCAGGATTGCAGTGCTAGACATTGGATGCATCTTTGACTGTGGTAGTAGATTCTGGACTTCATAGGAAGGAGGTGAATCCTGGTACTACTTTTAGGGTGGCGGTGTGAGCCTATGGATTCTCTTGTTGATTGATATAGGCTTCATATTCTCTTATTTTCTAGTTTAGCAGATGTGCATATGTGTATATGTGGTTATTTTAAATATCAGAATGAGCTGTGTTATAAAGCTCTAGTATACAATATGATTGTTATTTGGTCATGTTGTCATGATATTTTGCTTTTGAGCAAGTCATTCATTGTAAATACTACAATGAGCTATATTATAAAGCTCCATGGGCAATATGTTTTGTTTTTAGCATTTTTGTGGTTATAGGTGTCATTGAAAACTGAGAACAGTGTTCCCCCAAGGGGGAGGGTTCTATAACAACCCTGGTGAAAATTCCTTGTAAAAATATATAAATACCAAGAATGATGGGACACGTATTCCAAGCTGAATGGTGGACATGACATCCTAGTGGGTATTCATTCAGTTATTTATGGCTAAGGAAATTGGAAAATGTAATGGCTAAGGAATTAAAGAGGCAAAAAGGTATCTTGGCACATTTATTTATGAAAATAATGGAAATTAGGAGAAAAGGAGGCTAGAAGGTCACAAGTTGCATGTGAGGATGAAATTGAAGGAAAATAATGGAAAATGAAGAAAATAGAGGCCTCATTAATAAAAAGGCTTTTGAGGATCAATGTGTAAAGACTTGGTTAGTTTAGCTTTGGAGATATTTCATTATTCGCTCTCTCCCTCATATTGTTTGACACTTATAGTTTTTATGGAGCACTTTGGCATTGGAGCAAGAAAGGAAAAGAAGGCAAGAGGAAGAAAAGATCAAGCAGGGAAAAGCAGGATCAAGCAGCTATAGCAGGCTTCATTGTAGGCATCGACTTGCATGTGTATTTTCCTTGCTAGATTTGGCATGCATGGGATTTCATGCATTTCATTTCTACCATGACATGGGTTTTCCCAAGTGTCTAGACTTGCCATTTCCTGATAGATTTAATGATATTAGCTATCTCATATGGTTTATGTGGGGTGGTCGGATTGGATTCGAAGCTGAGTGGGGTGGATCTCCGAATTGGCAAATGCGTGGTCTAGTGGTCCCTGAACTAGACTATGGATCATGAAGCAACTGGGCTAGGAACCCCTGAACTAGACTGTAGGTTATGGTAAATCTAGTTTGTGTGCCTTTTGGGCTTAGGAATCCTTGGTGGTGAATGGCGGGATATACTGTAAAGCCAAGAGGTGGATTTTCTATCTGTTGGGCCTAGTGATCCTAAGATGGAGGCATGATAAAGCCTGGAGAATATGTCTTGGTGTAGGGTTTAGTGGTCCTTGGATTAGACTGTGGATGTAGGATAAAGCCCGAGAAACTAAGAAGCACTCAAATTCCTCATGGTGTAGGCAGAGGACTCCGGTGGAATCCATGTTTATTGGTGTTTTTTTATGTGTTCTATGAGTCCCACATTCATGCCTAAAATATAACACATGGGTGATTGGATGAAGAGAGAATTGGCTCAGCCAATCTATGGTCTGGTGGACGTGGTAGTCCCATCTCTGGTTGGTCTATTACATATTTAATGAAATTTTATTTATCCTTGTATTTCTATGAGTATTTATGTTGTTATTATGTTGGTTACATGTATGTTTTATGATAACAGTTATGTATGGCTCTTAGCATGTTTTTACTTGTATATGAATGAACAATGTATGTATGGTATGATGGATGAAACTCTAGTTAAATTGATAAGGAAACAATGATTCATGGCGAATCTCAGGTAAGTATGTGACCCCTATGTTAAGATCTGTTATTTACACCTATAGGTTGCATATTTACTAAGTTTTTGAAAAATTCCTTTCATGGTTAGGCTTGGTTAGGTCAAGCCATTAATCAAGTTAGTTTTTAGAGGCCTTTCCTCGATGTCATTTATTGTCTTGGGAAGTCTCATCAAGTTCTAGGAATTGGTTTGGAGACTAGCCCTGAAAAAGTGACTTAAATCTCGTAGCCTTTGGCACAGAACTAGCTAAGAGAGACCGAAGTCTCTCCCTTGCAGGAATTGTGGGAGTGACTATAGGTTTATAGTAACAGGAATGCCTTGTCATGGGAGTGACTTTGGGTTTTATTCATTGAAATGCTAGGTTAACTTAGGGGTTGGGCACCTGTTGTGGTGAATTAGCTCTTAGGGTTCCTGAAGCACCTGAGGAAGGTCTTTGTGTTATGTTTCCATCGATTCCACTTCCTTAAGGTCATATAGGAGTTCGAATCTAATCCTAGTAGCCTCTCATCTTATTTTTACCCCGGTTGACATGGTTACTTGGGTGGATGTGGGAGGAGGGTCTTACATTTAGTGCCTCCATTTCTTCTGATAAGGATTTTGGAAATCAAATCCATTTAAATGGAATATGAAATTTGGAAGAACACTGATAATTCCTCCATTAACACCAAAACATATTCTCTGCCTATAGTCATATAGGTAAAAAAATACCAACCCCAAATATGGTAGTGTTGACAGTGCTGGACCCGCCAACATGTCGAGGGGATCTCCTGGGTAAGAAGTCCCAATTAGACCTCAAACTGTTTTGTGTAGGAGTCCCCGCAGTCGGTCATAAGGTAATGCCTTGACCATGATGTCACATAGAGGAAAGTAACAAAAATTTGTCAGTAGCAAGGGTGTGACCACTGTAGTGAGTCAAGGAAGGTGAATGAGAGGTTCTAACACATGGGGGGTGAGATGAGTGTACCCCTTAGCAACATGTAGCAGTACTCAGCTGAGAACGGAACACACGAGTGAAGATGCATCACAAGTTGGAAAGCAGATTAATTGACAATCCAAAGTGATGGTTAAGAAACCAGCACATTTGCAACACGATCCACATAATTGCATATGAAGCAGTTCATACGCAAATACGTAAGTTAAACAACATATATTTCTAAGCAATTGGAGTAGTCCAACTACAATAACAACATATGCATGAAAATGTGTTGGCTCTTATTATATAAATAAGTGTAAGTCCCAATCATACAATACATCCATGTAAACCTGCTAGCCTCAACAGTGAAGCATTGTAGCCACATCCACCTAATCCTCCAAAGAGATGAACTAGCTCCGTGTAGTGGAGAAGCCAAGGCACATTACAATACTATCCAAGCTTTCTTCGAGATAGTCTTAATAGAAGCTTGGCTAACCAAAATCCTTTACATTGAGTTATGAGGGACTATTTATAACAAAGGGTGGGGTGGCCCTTGACATTCCCCTTTGTGATTGTTCAACTACCCTCATGACTCTTCACCTACTCTATGATTGTTACATTCACTATTGACACTTGAATTACACTTGAGATGACTCAAAATTGCAATGCACATGTATCCTGTGAACACAAAGGCTTGAGCAAGCCAAACTAGACATCACTTTGACATAGACAACTATAGAAGTCCAACTTCTCAACATCCTCATGCTGATCAACGTTAACATATTGATGCCAATTTCTGTAGTCTCTAATAGTGTCCATGTGTTCCATGGTGACATCCATCTAAAACCTAACCTTCACCTCCATAGCGTCTTGGTACAATACTCAGGCTCCTCTATCCAACTCATCTGAAAGCATGCACATCATTGTCTTCAATGTGGCTAGACCAACAACATACTTATGCATGATGTCTGCCCTGATAGGCAAGTCTGGGCTGGTGGCGATGCGCATCAACTTGTTGAAGTATTATTCAAGCTCTAGTCGGACCTTCTTCTTGGTGTTCGCCTGAGTGAGAGTCCCAAGTGATGGGATTGCATGTGTCCAAACCACAACATCTATGTTCTTGAATACTCGTGCATGGGAAGCCTATATGTTAGTGATGAGTTGTGGGAGGTCCTCATAGTTCCAGATCTGACTCTAGGTACGTGTTTTTAGCTTAACCGCATTTGGCCTCGTCATCTTTGGCAAGTGAAGTTGGGATCACTTGTACTTCATCGTACATGTTTTCATGTCATCAATAGTAGCATGTATGTTCATCAAGATGCGTGCTTTGCTAGCACATCGCTACTGCCATCCATTGAGATTGCCTTATGCACGGTACCAAACTTGGAGTACAATGCTCACATGACTATTTCAAGGGACAATACCTCATCTAGTATTTCCTTCGTCAATTCAGCTTGGGTGGACATTGTCACCAAGTCTCCTCCTTTCTTAGCCACATGTAGTTCCTTCTCCATTCAGTCATTTTCAGCTATAAGAAAATGAACACTTGAGCTAGTGGCTTCATCATACACTCTGGTTGCATTGGCCAAAGCATATGGATGCTTGCGCACATCAGTAATGATCACTTGTTCTTCAACTTGTGCAGGGGATTTTTTATCCTTCAGAGTTGACACTCTACGAGACTGCACAACTCTATGCTGGGATTCATCAAACGAGATTTCGTGCATCTCTTCTTCTAGATGATCACCAAGGATCTCAGTGCCTCCTTGGTCATTTGATACTTTCTCTTCTTTTAGATGCATTGAAGTAGGTGAGTCGACCTCTTTGTGGTGAGGCATGAGGTCAGTGTCTTGTTCCAACTCTTGCTGCTCCATGTCTACATCCAACTATTGAAGTGCATGTTCAATCGCATGAGCAAAGTCTTTCCCCTTTGATGGTTCACGTTGTTCGCCTAATGCCAGTTGTTTAAATGAATCAACTACATGTACGGGTGCTGATTTTTCTATGTGCACATGATTCTCCCCCTATTGTATCTATTGTTGTTGTGCTTCCCTCTCCTGTTTTCATAGCTCTTGTTCCTTTCAGAGCTTCTCTCTCGGCTAATGAAACTCCTTCTATGCTTCTTCCATTCTCTTCTTATCCTTCTGGCTTCGTGTGATTCGCTTGTCACGTTGTTGCCTCTTTGCCTCAATACCCATATCAGCTTTCTGTACAAGTGGATCTTCTCAAAACTTGTAGTTTTGTTCCTCCTCCATGCGATTGAAAATATTCCTCTTCCCTTTGTTGTGCACTGGTATGCTTGGCTCTACTACCACTTCTACTACTGCTGGTGCTCTCCGTGATGCTACTTCACGCTACTTCGCTAACCACTCCATAGCGAATCCGGCTGGTTCGTTGGGTCTAGAGAAACTATAGTAATATCTCCACGGGTCCTCCTCAACCCAATCAAATGCCCCTTAGATCCATTTGAATTGAACTCTCAATCAGTGATCTTTCACAATGCTATGTGGGTCATACGAATTGTAGCTTTAGAGGTCGAATGGGTACTTCTTCATCAATTTTTCTTCGACATCCACTCTCTTGATACTTTGAATCTCATATAACCCAATCTGTAATGGAAGAGTGGGCCAAGGTGTATTCTTCTTCCACTACAGTCTAGTTGTAAATCTTGTCGAGATGTGATAGGCTACTTCATGCATGACAAGAACATCCAAAGAAAACTATGGCATAACATGTGGAGGCTTCTCCTCACTGAACATTCAGATGAAAGTGTCAGATGATGAGGCATACCAATTTGCAATACCTATCAATGCCTCCATTTCTTCCTTTGACATGCAGGGTGGATCTTGTTCGAATATCCTCTTATACAAAGGAATGACAAAATGATCGAACAACCATATTATTAGTCCTTTGAAGCTGCATTCAGACAACAACTTGAAATATGTTTTCGCAACAATCTTCATCGGTGACCATGCCCACTCCAAGCTTAGGAACTCGTGTTGGGCACAGACTACATCTAGGATGTAGGTGGACATGCAAATATTTGCATGCATACCTCCATATGACTATAAAGCCTTCCTGACGTGCTCCTTCAGCTGATGAGCTAGCATATTAGACCAGTTATATGGTTTTCCTTCTCTAGCCACTTGGTCCAACGCAACTACCCAACTATGTGGGAAGGTTTTCATGCTTGCCTAGCCATACAGTTGACAAGCCAATATGATCAAGTATTGGTACACCTTCTTCAGTATCTTGGTCTTGTAGACCTGGTTGGGTGTCATCTTAAAACGAGGTGGCTCCATTACCCAATCCTTCATAATGTCTCTGGATTAGAATTATTATTGGGTAAGCTGAATGGAGTCTCCATGATAGTCACGGGCTTGGACATATGATACATCTCATCATAATCTTGTTCCCATAAGGTCGCAATCTTCGTTCCATTAACGCTTCTCAAGGTCATCGTCTCGGGATCAGTGTGGGAGACGATCCAATGTATCATGTTCGCGTATGGGAACACGGGATATCTGCATGCAATCCGGTATAAGAAAAACTTGTGAATGTTCATGTACACTTGACAATCTTCGAGATGTTACCCAAAAGCTCCTACAAATGTTTCATTGACTTCTAGCCACTTCAGTTTGATGTCCTTGTCTAGATACAACTTTGTATCTTCATATATCGACCAACTAGAGGAAACTTTCTCACCTGCCACTCCAGCTGCATTTCCATCAGTGTCTGGAGATCCTGTTCTCTTGGAAGCCATTGAGACAATTGAACACCTGAAAGATCTAGAGACAAGAAACATGCATGGCAAGAAACCTATCAGCGAAAACAAAGAAAATTTCGGGAAGGACACAACACATACCTGGGAAACTGATGAGCAAGATTATGCAATCTCTTTTGGAAAGCTGGGTGACTTGCTACCAGAACTATGAAAAAGGAAGTCTAGACTATCTAGGACGTAAGAATGATTGTTGGATCTGCACAATTTTCAATCCAGACTGGCCATTGGCTGGTGGGATTGTGCAATGCACAATTCCAACTGGGAAGGACTGTAAGCCCAGGGACTAATTTACACAATTTCCTGGGCGAGCAGTCATTGTCCTCCAGAAATGTGCAAAATAGTCTTGGAGACCATCACTAGGAAAAATGCACATTTCTAGAGAGGAAGGTAAAGCCTTCCTTCCCTAGATTGTGCAAAGCAGTCTCAGTGAGGCAGAGTCCGAGCCAACGTTGGCTTGGCTTGCCAACGTTGGCTCGGCTCGCCAACGGGAAACTAAAAGAAAATAAGACAGTGAATGCATGACTACACTAAGTGATAGTAGAAGTGATTGATATTGCATGCAAAACATGAACGAAAGATTCATCAAATATATCAACATGCATGTGGGTGAAGTAGTTCGTCGGTTGGGCGAACGTTCATGCAAAATAGTTTCATGCATGCAACAATTGTGAGATAGCAATGAAAACTGAAACAGAGCTAGGACAAGCTAGTATACATGTAAATGACAACAAGCATTCAAAGAAATCAAGCAAACAACACTCATACAAGAGAATACACAAAAAGCGACAGAAATGTTGAAAAAGACAAGTTGAGACCACTTACCCGTGAATAGCTAAGCCGAGTGTGTTGAAGAGTCCTGGATGTGCTATGGGATGTCATAGCTCCAAGATCGATATGAAATAATGAGCCCTGATGTGTCAAATAAATAATTTTGGGCTCATGACGTGCATGCCACAAATCTAGGAAAAAGTGACACTTTGAGGGAAACTTCTAAACAAGTTTGAATGTAACCTCAACTACTAAAAATAGCTCCCTGAATCATGGGATTCCTTTGCATGTTTCCTTTTTCTATTCCAGGAAGAACAATTCATGCATGCATGCAAGTCAAGTTTCCTTAGTCCTGGGTGGAACTAGTCAACCAGACTACTCATGCATGCAACTGCTCAACTGCTTGAGAAAAATGCACATTTCTGGCTGGGAGCTGGGCTAACTGCCCAGGAGGTTTGTACAATTTCTAGGTAGAGCAGCTGACTGCTGCCTAAAGTTTTTGAAAATTCTAGGCTGAGTAGCCTTGCTGGGGAAATTTGTGCAACTTCTACTGGGAGTGTTGGCTAGTAGAATGGCACAATTTTGGATCCGAGTAGGCTACCAGATAGAATTGCACAATTTATGGAAGGAAGGCTTGCTTCCCTCCATAAATGCACAATTTTCTTGGGGAAGCTTCTCAGCCTGCAGCTGGACCAATTCCGAGTTAACAACCTATGAAGGAAGTGGATCAAGTTTTGATCGACAGGCTACCTTTGTGCAAGAAAAACACTGAAGCTTGTGTACTTGACGAAGCAAGACAAGGTGTTCTGAAAGGTTGGTAGGGAGGCTCCAAAATGACATAAGGAAAATTTTTGGAAGGTGGTTGTAGCCGCTAAAACACTTGGTGACACACTGGTAGAACTCCAACTCTTTGAATGGACCTTGTCTGTGAAAATAAAGTCTAACACCTCCGAAAGTATTTTTTAGTTCTCATCTCATCTTGGTTTCACACTGGCTTGATTGTAAGATGTAGCATTTTCCAAAATCTTGGTCGATCGACACACATTCCAAGCCAAGGAAACACACTTGTTTTGATTTGGGTTGAGGGGTATATAGGTGCACAAGTAGTATAGGCATCAGAGTCTTAGTTTCATCTCTGGTGTTGCTCCACTACCAGCAGGCCTAGACAGTACCCCAGTGGAGTCACATAGGAACACAAGCATCGATCTATTGCCAGTGAGCCTTGTCAGTACCCTGATGGAGTTAATTGCATCACCTCCCTACGTAAGAATCCTTTCTCTTCTTTCACCTTATTCATTTTTCATTTTGAATTTTTTTGACTTTTCATTTTTTTCAACTATGCATAACACTTATTAATTTCAGAGGAGGAAGAGGGATCTCAACTTATTGAGAGTAGAAAAGGTTGTTCCAACAGAGAAGTAGTTTATTATATCCCTGATGTGCTTGTTAAGGTTTTCCCCCTCATCTTACTCTACTTGACTAAGCTGACAAGGGTTAACCAAAAAACAACTGACTAGAGAAGGTGACACTAGTTAGCACGCAAGCGTTGTGTTTTCACCAAGGTTCACTTTGAATAATACGTATTTTCCTTCAACATATCATGAAATAAAAGTAACAAGCTCTTCATATAGAGGTAAGATGATAGACAAGCAAGTAGTTATATTTTACAAGCCCTCTTGTACTTTACTCATCCCATTTCAAGAGTCATACATAGCTTTATGAAAAACTAACCTACTAACGAAACAAACGAACTAAATGAAACAAGCGAACTAACAAGATACAAAGAAAAGAAAGAGCAGAAGCGAAAGTGAAAGCAAAGCAAGTAAGCAAACAAGAAAGCATACAAACAAGCAAACAAAGCAAATAAGCAAAAAAGCATGCAAGAAAACTAACTGAAAGCAAACACTACTCCTACTACTACACTAATGGTGCATGGGTGTGATCACGTGAAGTGATATTTCCAATAAAACCACTAACGAATTGGTAGACCCATGTTGGTGAAGGCTTGGTCCATGAGCAGCCCAATTGTGTGAACCAGCAAGAAAGAAAGATATAACAATGAAGACAACCACCACACTTTGTGTCTGACAGTTCCCACAGGACGAAAGTGAGTGCAAGTGCATGATGAGCAGTCTGTGGACTTATCATGGTGTTGTGTGATAAGCACACTCTTGACTAAGACATGGAAGCAAAGGAAAGAAACAGAGATAACTTGCGTCGTACACATGTGCTTGCAATGTAATATTCCTCGATGCATGAGTGATGGTATCATGCATTTTGAGTGGAGGAGATATGATCTATGTGTGAGATGGATCTTCAATGAATACAGATGAGTGAAGAGGAGCCTTGGGTGATTGAACAGTTTCCTAATCGGAAGTGATACTAACCCCAAGACAGCGAGGGCCTGACATAACCATCAGCTTGGGTTGAAGTGCCTTGATAGTCTTGGGTGTTTCAACTTCATCATCAGGTAGATCATCATAAACCATTGGATTTGAAAGATCAACTGTGATAGAGTCATGATCATGATCAAATACAAAAACAAATGGATCATGCTAGCCACGATCAGAAAAATCAATGAATTCATCGGCATCCTCATGATTAGATGAATCAAACAGAGGGGTAGATGAAAAGTGAACAAACTCATCCTCTGTGTTTCCAGAAAAGACAGATGAAATATCAAGTGGATTTTCAATGAATAACTTATCCGCTCCATTGTCCAAAGATGGACCAACATCCGGTGAGTCCTGCGAGTGATCAAAAATGGGTGCATCTGTGGGTGAAGACACACATGGAAAATCATGGATGGCAGGTTCACTAAAGAGGTCAGGAAAGAATGAAGGGCGCTCAGATAGAAGGGAGTCATCCTTCACTGAGTGTCAATGTTCAAGATCCCACTCATATTCTTCATAAATGATAGCGCATGCTGGTTGTGCAACACCAACTCCATCAATGGCTTGTTCCTTGTTCACAACAAGTGAAGAGTCCAGAATGGACGAACACAAGATAACATCATCCAGAGAAACACCAGAGTGAAAAGACATAGGTCATAGAACATAATGCATATGATAACTCGAAGAACTCACAACCAAATCTATGCAAAAATTGAGTGAAGTGATGTTGGGAGAGTGTGAAAGATGAATAGGTGTGTGAGCATGATCTTCAACATCACTTGGTAGTGGTGGTGCTATTGAATGAGAGGGAGGCGGATAGTCAGTCGAGATAGTGACCACATCCACATGATATTGTGCAGCTCCATCAATAAAGAATGTTGAGAAAGGCTTGATCTCAAGCTTCTTCCTAGGATGGGCAGATTTCTTAAGGAAATACTCAAACTGGTCCCAAAGATAAGAAAATTTCATCTGGCTCCTTGGAGCTTGAAACTACAAGTCACGGAAGCACTACCAAAAATAAATAACAGATTCATGCAAAGCCTTTCGTTTCTGTAACAATTTAGGTCAAGATGGTCTGGATCAAAATGATAGAAAGTGTCTTCAATAAGATCACAGGAGTGCTCAAGTGAGTGCATGCTGTCAGTTGGTAGGTTGAGCAACCATCTACGTGGAGATTCACGAAGTGTGTGTGAAAGAAGAAAGCTGGCCTATTTGTGAGAACACCCATATTCCTCATGAAGCATGGAAATAAAGGCATGTAAGTACTCAGGCCAGGCCACTTTGCCTTCACCATCATACGTGAAAGTGGACAAGAGATCGAAAAACTCCCATGTGATGGAGACATCTTCACGATTCAAAAAATGCCGTGGGGGTAGAAGAGTGCAAGAATCCATGAAAGGTATGCTGAGGTTCAAAAATGGATGAGAGGACACAGCTTGTCATCTGGTCCTCCTTCTAGCACCAGAAATGTTGACGGTGCTAGACTCGCCAACATGTCAAAGGATCTCCCCAGTAAGAAGTCCCAATTATACTTTAAATCATTTGGTGTAGGAGTCTCAGCAGTGGGTTGTAAGGTAATCCCTTGACCTCGATGTCGCATAGAGGTAAGTAAAATAAATCTGTCATTAGCAAGGGTGTGATTGCTACAATGGGTAAAGGAAGGTGAATGAGAGGTTCTAACACATGGGGGTGAGATGAGTGTGCCCCTTAGCAACTTGTAGCAGTACTTAGCTGAGAAGGGAACACATGAGAAAAGATGCATCACAAGCTGGAAAGAACATGAATCAATAATCCAAAGTGATTGTTAAACCAACAACACATCTGCAACAAGATTCACATAGTTGCATACGAAGTAGCTCATCCACAAATACGTAAGTTAAACAACATATATTGCTAAGCAACCCGAGTAGTCCAACTACAAGAACAACATATGCATGAAATTGTGTTGGCTCTTATTATATAAAGAAGTGTAAGTCCCAGTCATACAATACATCCATGTAAACCTGCTAGCCCAAATAGTGAAGCATTACAGCCACATTCGCCTACTCCTCCAAAGAGATGAACTAGCTCTGTGTAGTGGAGAAGCCAAGGTGCATTATAATACTATCCAATATTTATTCAAGATAGTCTTAACAGAAGCTTGGATGACCAAAAGCCTTTACAATGAGTTATGAGGGACTATTTATAGCAAAGGGTGGGGTGGCCCTTAACATTCCCCTTTGTGACTATTCAACTACCCTCATGACTCTTCACCTACTTTATGACTGTTACATTCACTATTGGCACTTGAATTACACTTGACTTACACTTGACATGACTCAACATTACAATGCACATGTACCCATGTGAACATAATGGCTTGAGCAAGCCAAACTAGACATCACTCTACCTTAGACAACTATAGAAGTCCAGCTACTCAACATCCTCATGCTGATCAACGATAACATATTGATGCCAAGCTCTGTAGTCTCTGATAGTGTCTGTCTGTTCTGTGGTGACATCTATCTGAAACCTCACCTTTGCCTCCATAGCATCCGGGTACATTGCTCGGGCTCCTCTGTCCAACTCGTCTGAAATCATGTGCATCATTGTCTTCAATGTGGCTAGACCAGCAGCCTACTTATGCATGATGTCTAGATTGATAGGCAAGTCTGAGCTGGTGGCAATGCACATCAACTCGTCAAAGTACGAGTCAAGCTCTAGTCGGACCTACTTCTTGGTCTTCACCTCGGGTGAGATTCCTAAATGATGGGATCACATGTATGAGCACCACAACATCCATGCTCTTGAATACTCATGCATGGGAAGCCTGTATGCTAGTTATGATTTGTCAGAGGTCCTCATAGTTCTAGTCCTGACTTCGTATACATGCTTTCAGCTCGACCACATTTGACCTCATCATATTTGGAAAGTGAAGTGGGGCTCCATTGTACTTCATCTTCCATGTTTTCATCTCATCAACAATAGCATGTATGTTCATCAAGATGCATGCTCTCCTAGCACATTGTTGCTGCCATTTGTTGATATGGACGACCACCTTGTGCACAGTACCAAAATTGGAGTACAATGCTCACATAACTGTGTCAAGGGACAATACCTCATCTATTATTTCCTTCGTCAATGCAACTTGGGTGGTCATTGTCACCAAGTCTCCTTATTTCCTGGCCACCTGTAATTCCTTCTCCATTCAGTCATTTTTAGTTGTAAGAAAGAAAACACTTAATCTAGTGGCTTCAACATACACTGGTTGCACTGACCAAAGCAACTGGATGCTTGCACACATCAGTAACGATCACTCATTCTTCAACTTGCGCAAGGGATGTTTGATCCCACGGAATTGACACTCTATGAGACTGCACAACTCTATGCTGGGATTCATCAACTGAGATGTCATGCATCTATTCCTTTGGCTAATCACCAAGGATCTTAGTGCCTCCTTCTTCATCTAAGACTTGCTCTTCTTCTAGATGCATTGAAGTAGGCGAGTCGACCTCTTTGTGGTGAGGCATGAGGTCAGTGTCCTGTTCCAACTCCTACTACTCCATGTCTGCATCCAAATGTTGAAGTGTGTGTTCTATCTCATGAGAAAAGTCTTGCCCCTACGATGATTCACCTTATTCGCCTGATGCCGGCTATTCAGTTGAATCAACTACTTGTACGGGCACTGCTTCATTTGTCTGCACATGATGCGCCCCCTATTGTATCTATTGTTGTTGCGCTTTCCTCTCCTATTTGTGCAACTCTTGTTCCTTTCAGAGTTTCTCTCTTAGCTCATGTAACTCCTTCTCTTCTTCTTCCATTCTCTTCTTGTCCTTCTGCCTTAGCACAATTTGCTTGTTGCGCTGCTACCTCTTTGCCTCTATAGCCATAGCTTCTTTCTCTACAAGTGGATCTACTCAAAATTTGCAGTTTTGTTCCTCCTCCATGTAATCAACAATCTTCCTCTTCCCTTTGTCGTGCACTGGTATGCTTGGCTCTGCTACCACTGCTGCTACTGCGGCTACTGCTAGTGCTCTCTGTGATGCTGCTTCACGTTTCTTCACTAACCACTCCACAATGAATTCGATTGGTTCATTGGTTCTGGATAAATTGTAGCAATATCTCCATGGGTCCTCCTCGACCCAATGAAACACCCCATAGATCCATTTGAACTGAACTCTTGTGTAGTGATCCTTCACAATGCAATTTGGGTCATACGGATTGTAGCTTTGGAGGTCGAACAGGTATTTCTTCATCAGTTCTGCTTTTCCATCCGCTTGCTTGATACTTTGGATCTCATATAACCCAATCCAAAATGGAAGAGTGGGACAAGATGCCTTCTCCTTCCCTTATAATCTAGCTGTCAATCTTTCTGAGATGTGATAGGATACTTCCTGCATGACAAGTACGTCCAAAGAAAACTTTGGCAAAACATTTGGAGACTTCTCCGCACTGAACATTTAGATGAAAGTGTCAGACGGTGAGGCATACCAATCTATAATACCTATCAATGCCTCCATTGCTTTCTTCGACATTCAGGGTGGATCTTGTTCGAATATCATCTTATACAAAGGGACGAAAAAATGATCAGACAACTATGTGATTACTCCTTTGAAGCTACATTCGAACAACAACTTGAAATATGTGTTCATAACAGTCTCCACCGGTGACCATGCCCACTCCAAGCCTAGGAACTCGTGTCCAGCACAGACTACATCTATGATGTAGGTGGACATGTAAATCTCTGCATGCATACCTCCGGGTGATTGTCGAGCCTTCTTGACTAGCTCTTTCAACTGATGAGCCAGTATTCTGAACCAATTACATGGTTTTCCTTCTCTAGCCACTTGGTCCAGTGCAACTACCTAACTTTGTAGGAAGGTTTCCGTGCTTGCTTGGCCATACTGCTCACAAGGTAATATGATCAAGTATTGGTACACCTTCCTTAGTATCTTGGTCCTGCATACCTGGTTGGGTGTCATCCTGAAATGATCTGGCTCCTTTACCCAATCCTTTAGAATGTATCTAGTGTTAGCATTGTTGTTGGGTAAGCTGAATGGAGTCTCCATGAAAGTCATGGGCTTGGAAATTTGATACATCTCATCATAATCATATTCCCAGAAGGTGACAAGCTTCGTCCCACTGACACTGCTCAAGGTCATCGTCTCGGGATCAGTGTGAGAGATGATCCAGTGTATCATGGATAGGATATCTGCTTGAAATTCGGTACAAGCTGGACTTGTGAATGTTCATGTACACCCGATTCTATTCGAGGTATTCCCTAAAAGTGCCTGCAAATGTTCCATTGACTTCTTACCACTTCAGTTTGATGTCCTTGTCTAGATACAACTTTGTATCTTCATAGATCGACAGACTAGAGGAAACTTGCTTAGTTGCTGCTCCAGCTGCATTTCCATCAATGTCCCAAGTTCTTGTTCTCTTGGAATCCATTGAGATAGCTGAACAACTGAAATATTTGGAGACATGCAACATGCATGGCAAGAAATTTGTCAGTGAAAACAAAGAAAATTCCGGGGAACGACACAACACATACTTGGGAAACTGATGAGAAAGATTGTGCAATTTCTTCTGGGAGGTTAGATGACTGGCCAGTAGAGCTACAAAAAAGGCACTCTGGACTATGTGGGAGGTAGGACTGGCTACTGGATTTGAACAATGTGCAATCCAAACTAGATGATAGTTGCTGGGATTGTGCAATGTGCAATTCCAGCTAGGAAGGACAGCAGGCCCAGGGATTGATTTACGTAATTTACTGGGCCAGTCGTCATTATCCTCTAGAAATTCACAAAATAGTCCTGGAGGTTAGTGATGGGAAAAAATGTGCATTTATGGAGAGGAAGGTAGAGCCTTCCTTCTCTAGATTGCACAAAGCAGTCTTAGTGCGGTAGAGTCTGGGTCAAGGTTGGCCCGATTGGCCAACGGGAAACTGAAAGCAAATAAGAGAGTGAATGCATGGTGACACTAAGTGATAGCAAAACTGATTGACAATTCATGCAAAACATGAATGAAAGATTCAACAAATAGATCAACATGCATGTGGGTGAAGTAGTTCATCGGTTGGGTGAACGTTCGTGCAAAACAATTTCATGCATGCGACAGGAGTGAGATAGCTACGAAAACTAAAACAGAGTTAGACAAGCTAGTATATATGTAAACGATAGCAAGTGTTGAAATACATCAAGACAACAACACTCATACAAGTGAATACACAAAAAGTGACAGAAATGTTGAAAAAGACAAGTTGAGACCACTTACCTGTGAATGGTTGAGCCAGATGTATCGAAGAGTCCTGGATGTGATGTGGGATGTCAGAGTTCTAATATCAATGTGAAAGAATCAACTTTGATGCATCGAATAAGTTTGGGCTTATCACCCACGTGCCACAAATCTAGGAAAAAGAAACACTTGGAGGGAAACTTCTAAACAACTTTGCATGTAACCTCCGGTTGCTAAAAATAGCTCCCTGAATCATGGGATGCCTTTGCATGTTGCCTTTTGCTATTCTGTGAAGAACAAGTCATTCATGCATGCAAGCCAAGTTTCCTTAGTCCCAAGCGGAACTAGTCAACCAAACTTCTCATGCATGCAACTGCTCAACTGCCTGAGAAAAATGCGCATTTCTGGCTGGGAGCTGGGTTGACTGCCTAGGAATTTTGCACAATTTCTAGGCAGAGCAGTTGACTGCTACCTAGATTTGCACAAATTTTGGGATGATCAACCCTATTGGGGAAATTTTCACAATTTTTGCTGGGAGTGTTTGCTAATAGAATTGTGCAATTCTGGAACCCAACAAGTTGCCAGAAAAAATGCACAATTTCTGGAGGGAAGGCTGGTTGCCCTCCAAAAATGCAGAATTTTCTTGGGGAAGTTGCTCAGCCTATAGCTGGACCAATTTCAGGTGAACAACTTGTGAGGGAAGTGGATCAAGCTGTGATTGAAATGCTGCCTTTATGCATGAAAAATATTGAAGCTTGTGTACTTGACGAAGAAAGACAAGGTGCTGTGAAAGGTTGGTAGGGAGGCTCCAAAACGGGCTAAGGAAAATTTTTGGAGGGTGGTTGTAGCCGCTATGATAGGCAGCCTAAAATTTCACCTCAAACTATAGAGCATGGAGTTATTAGTTGCTTTCAATCTTGAAGAACTTTTATCCTTTTATTTTTATTTATTCCCATGCAACACCATATCCTCCCTCCATCTCAATCTCATGCGGTTTCATTACCATGGCTTCAAGGAGTCTAAAACCTTTTATAATTCAATCTATTTCTATTATATTTCTACCATATATTGGGTCACAAATAAAGTCCAATAAGTAGAATAACTCAACATTTTATGAGGCCCATATCGATATTGACGTCATCTAATCTTGAAATAGATATTCCAAAACCTCATTTCTCTAGAAACAAGAAAATGAACTTTTGA
Source organism: Pinus taeda (assembly GCA_000404065.3). Taxonomy (NCBI): domain Eukaryota; kingdom Viridiplantae; phylum Streptophyta; class Pinopsida; order Pinales; family Pinaceae; genus Pinus; species Pinus taeda. The sequence continues at coordinate 62,366 of APFE030408401.1, forward strand.
AGTCAACAACCTATGCAATTTATAAAGTAAGGAAACTAGATAAGAAGATTCATAAGTTTCCATTTGAAAACTTGAAAACCTGGTAACAACAAACTTTATTTATGCTCAATTCCTAGGACGGGGACAAATCAAGTCTTGGAGATGTCCCATATAAGCAACTAACATGAATAAAATGAAGAGTTTCAATAAATGCAAGAAAATAGATAAGTTTCTTTCCTCTCATGAGTCCATAAGTGATAACCCAGTCCCGAAAAGAATATCTAACCCAGTCCCAAAAAGAATATCTAATCTAACAATCACTCCATGACAAATATAAAATAGGTAGTAGGAGTCCACTCCAGAGACAAGTCCAACCCAGAAAGCTGAAAAATCAATTTTGTGAGTGCTGAAAATGGCACCAAAGACACCACAAAAGTTGTCCAACCAAGTAAGAGTCATCTTCAAAATAGTTATTAACATCTTTCAACCTTCTAAAAGCATAATAATGTGATATGCCTTACAAGGAAAGTTTCCTCGAGAAAGTAACCCAAGGCATAACCAATCCATATATATAGATAAGGCACTAAAGGATGGCCCTATTGAATCAACTAATGTAACACTATCTGTAGGGATAAGGCTTTGTGACAAAAACAAAGGCTAAGGGATTAGTGAAAATATCACTCATTATATGCACGCACTGTGAATCATAACCTAAGCACATCAACGTATCTTAAATATAAAAGAACAACCAACTCAATCATAGGATTTTTGAAGTCAATCTTCAAATTAAGGCATTGTTTCCATATCTCTCTAGCCCACTCCATTGCCTCCTAGGTTGACCAGACCCCTGGACAAACCTAGTCCACTCTGGTCGCACTACATACTTGGCAACTGACCAGATTCTCAAAGCCAAAGCCTTTGCCACAATTTTGTAAGCAATGGTAATCAAAGTAATCAACTACCAACCACCTATGGGGTCTCTCATTGCATTCTTAGGAATATTCTCCATCAAGCCATAATTGAGACTTGAGAGACTCGAAAAGGAACCTAAAAAAAAAAAAATCTACATCTAAACAACAAATATGATCTCCAATAAATTCCCATGTGAACTTAGAGACTTCATATGGAAAACCATTAAATCTTGAGGAATTTCCATTCTGCATGGAACTAAAGGAAGGACATAAATCATCTATCATAATATCATGAACCACATATCATTGTCCCCAGTAGTGACCTTGCAAAGGATAATCATCCAACAAGCATCTTGGAAAAAACCCACACTATTTGTCAAAGAAAAAAGAGGAAATATAAACAAAGGGATACCAATGCTACAAATGTACAATATATAAAGTCCATATTCCAAACCCCACCTCCACACGTATCTCCTTCGCACTCAAATATGGTCAGGTCCCCCCTAAAGATGCATTAAGTTGTCAACAAAGAAGAGGCCATCCAATTCCACAACTATCCTTGCTAAAAATTAAGGATAGGGGCATATAAAACAAAAAAATGTATCACATGGTCCTAAATCAAGAGCATAAACCAAAGAAGCATGCCTACCGAATCCAAACCATAAGCAATCACATGATTCCCCAAATAAAAAGAAAGACAAAGCACTATGCCTCCACTCCCTTGAAAAGACTCAAAATTCCTAAAATGGGTCATTCCAACAATTACTCATTTTCTTCTGAAACTCAAAACCAAACCCTCTTTGGTTAAACACAAAAGTCTATGTTAATTGGTTTACAAGGGATATCATCCATAAATGTGGGTAAACATCCCTTTTATTTCCCCATGATATTTTCCTTGGAAAAAACATTAATAATGACTATATATATGGTGTATGTAATAGTTCCAAGTCTCATTACCAAAGTGGCACATTCCCGTGTTGGGATTCCATTCCTTTGGAGTGCAGGTCCCCAATGTTATATCATCCTCCTTCACTCAGCCATTAACATTACAGAATGGTTTTGGTGTCATTCCTTGTGGGCCCTCTTTGGTTTGTGTTTGTTATCTATGTGATGCTCATAATAAATGCAAGTCTTACTACTACAATGCAATATCCCTATTTTAGGAGTCCATTCCACATTAATAATTTTCTCCTTCCTCCTATGATTATTTTCCACTGCTACAGATGTACAATATATGAAGTCATAGTGTATGTCTCCAATTAAGTTGGGATATAAAGTCACAACACACATCTCCAAGGAATTAAGGATGTATAGCTAATTTTATTGCAAACTATAGAATAAAACAGAATGGAAAGAACATGTTTTGGAAAGTGAAAAGAAGAGGGTAAAGTATCATCCCTAGATCCATGAAAAAAATCCCAGAAAGAATGAAATATCATGGAAACATATACACCATAAATGGTAATAGTAATGAAAGAAAAATGCATGTTTACCAACCTAAGCCTTCACAAAAAGAATAGTTTGTTTGAATATTATCTTTAGACTTAACAAGGAAAATGTCACCAATATGTAGATGATTCATGGGAAAATAGACACTGCAGATTTCTTCATCTCCACTCTCAACTTGCATATGAAAATGAGAGAAAAGTGAGAACTACCTTCCATACAAATTGAAATGATATTTATTTAAACTATAACATGTCAAGAGACACTGCATGTTTACCAATAAACATGGAGTTTTATTTATGACAATAATGGTAATCTGCAAATAGTCTATCACTTTGTGGATGTGTAAGAAGCATTTCCATCTGCCACTCAATTTCATCATTCATGTGTAATTCTTCAGTATTAACTAAACTTAAAGGATATCTAAAGCATAATAAAAAACAAGAAGGACAAGTGATGATGTAATAAAACCAAAGACATATTCCCCTACATGTGGATCACGAATAATTACAACCTCTTTAAAGGACCTTGTGTTATGGTTTTCAAATAATAAACCACATATAAGATTTAAAAACACTTTATAACAAAACAATAAAAAAATTACAACCTTATCCACAATCATAACTTCAATTCTTCAATTAGTATTACATGTATCCGCAAATTTTGTAACAGCCCTAGTGAAAATTACATGTAAAAATATATGAGACCATAGTTGATGCGATAGCTATTCCAAGCACATCCTAGTGGGTGTTCATTTGGTCGTTAATGGCTAAGGAAATTGGCAAAGGTAATGTCTAAGGCTCTGCAAAGCAAAAATAACATTTTTCGCACATTTATTTATGAAAATAATGGAAATCAAGAGAAAAAGGAGGCAAAAGGTCATAGGTTGAATGTGAGGAGGAAAATGAAGGAAAATAATGGAAAATAAAGAAAATAGAGGCCTAATTCATAAAAATGCTTCTGAGGATCAGTTGGTAAACTTTTGTCAGTTTATCTTTGCATCTCTCCCATTACTCTCTCTCTCTCTCTCTCTCTTGGACACTTTGAGTTTCTTGGAGCACTTTGGCATTGGAGAAAGAAAGGCAAAGAAGGAAAGAGAAAGAAAAGATCAAGCAGGGAAAGGCAGGATCTAGAAGCTACAATAGGCTTCATTGCAGGTATCAACTTGCATGTGTATCTTCCTTGCCAAATTTGGCATGCATGGAATTTCATGTTGTTATTTTCTATCATGGCATGGGTTTTTCTAGGTGTGACAATGTTCTTCAACCTAGCCTTCTCATTTCCTAATAGCTTTGATGAGATGGGTTCTCATATTCAGTTTATGTGCGATGGATGGATGGATTCGAAGATGACTAGGGTGGAGTTCCGAAACGACAAACACATGACCTAGTGGTCCTTGAACCAGACTGTGGACCACTGTAAAGCCACTGGCCTAGTAACCCCTGAATCAGACTGTGGGTTGCGGTAAAGCCAAATATTGTGTGCCTCGATAGGCCTAGGAATCCTTGCTAGGAAATGGCGGGATATATGGTAAAGCCAAGAGATGGATCTCTCTTTGTTGGGCGTAGTAGTCTCAAGATGGGATGTACGGTAAAGCCTGGAGAGTGTGACTCGGTGTAGGGCATAGTGATCCCTGGATCGAACTATGGATTAGGGTAAAGCCTGAGAGACTAGGTGGCACTCAAATTACTCACGGTGTAGGTGGAGAACTCTGGTGGTATCTATGCTTATTTTGTGTTTTGGTGTGTTCTATGAGTCCCACATTCATGCTTGGAATATGGCACGGGGGTTATTGGCTAAAGAGAGACTTGGGTTAGCCAATCTATGGTCGGGTGGAACATTGTAGTCCCATATTTGGTTGGGTTATTGCATTCATTAATGAGATATTCATTCCCTTGATTTTCATGTGTAAATGTAATGATGTATATGTGGATTTTATGGCTGATATATTTATGGTATTTCTATTTTTATTATGATGGTTATGTGTGTGTTCTATGATATCAGCTATGTATGGCTCTTAGCATGTTTTTACCTGTAAATGAATGGATAATGTATCTATGGTCTAATAGATGATAATGTAGAAAATGACATGAGGGAACAATGGTTCATGGTGATTCTTAGATAAGTATGAGGTCCCTACCCTTAATTATGTTGTTTACACCTATGGGTTACATGTTGATGATATGTTTGACAAAATGCCTAGCATGTCTAGTAGGGGTCTGATTAAGGTATTGTTCAACTTATTTCTTTCGCATCATTGTTTCCCTATTGTTTTACTATTCTTGAATTATCATTCCATTATGGGCAGTGACCTAGGATCTGGGCCTAGAAAAGTGGCTCAAATCTCGAGGTCACTGGCATAGAAATAACAAATTTAGTCTCTGGTCGCTGGGAGGCAAGCCTGTGAGAGCAACTTTAGGTTTCTAGATGCTCTTGTGCCAACAGAATGGGAGAAACTGAGGCCAAAGGTGTCCATAACATCAATGGGACCCAAGGACAAGATGTATGAATGACATGTCTCATGAGGGTTCTGTTGCTAATGTCGATAAGTTGGTTGATGTGTTTTGTCGATTCTGCTACCTTAAGATCACATAGGAGGTCAAACCCAATCATAGTAGACTCTCATTGCATATTTATCCTAGTTGGATGGTTACTTGGGTAGATGTGTGAAGAGGGTGTTACAGAGTGGTATGAGAGGATGGTTCACCCCTCAGATGGGATGGGAGGTATGTGTTGGTCATGCATGCATGTCAGTTGCATATTTGTCTCTTACACTTTCATTCCATGCGCTTGTTGTATTGCATAATGTTGATCATGGTTGAAGTAAGGTTTTCATGAGGAACTTGTTGTTGATTTTGTGGAATGCATCATCATGAGTATATCAACAGTTACATAGTGTTATATGACACTTACATGTTGTTATGTGTTTCTTGATTACATCCTTTTATGGTAGGTTGAATTCTTGCATGTTTCATTACATGTATCAGTCTTGTAGGCTAGTTATAAGAATTGATCGCTTATGCTCCACTACATGTCTTCATGCATGTGTAGTTGATTATGCATCGTTATGCATGTTGATGGTTGTATGGGGAAACGTGTATAATGGCATGATGTGGTTTTTGTTTTCATGCATGAGGGCATGGTTTTTGAAGTTGATATGGTCATGCATTGATGAATGGACTCTACCAAGAATGAGGTGTATATGGTTTGGTACTCATATGTTATATGTTTTAATGCATTTGTTATGATTGTATGGTCTTGGTTATGGTTATGCATGAATAATAGGTCAAACATGCCTTGTGAAGTCATGGTATAAAACTTAGTTCATCAGAGTGATATTGGTATGTTATGATGCTAATGTGCTGGTTGAGATAGAGCAGGAGATGCAGATCATCAAAGTGAAGTTGCAACATTGGACCTCGAGGCAAGAGCATGTTGTCATACAAGTTTGTATGTTGGTCATGCAGGTATGTAGCTTAAGGATTGTTATATGCATTAGGGTTATATACATTAGTTTTATGTACATCTCTTTTAATGTTATGGTTACGTACATGATAGATGATAGATGATTAGAATAGTCATATGCACATGAGTCGGATAGTCAAGAATGATGGTAACCTATGGTTGTATGCATTGCTATTATTTTTTTGTGTTAGATAACTTAATGATTATGTCAAATGTTGTTGATGAGCATGATATATAGCTTATTATTTTTATATACTATTAACCTGATGATTAGGGTTATTTCATTGAGACCTTGATGTTTTAATTTGGATTGGTCATATGCGTGATGGTTATGTTCATTGAATTGAAGATCTTGATGTTATATGTATTGTGTTAACCTGGTTTGACCTATGTAGATGGTTATGGTTGTGATATTCAGGTATGATACAACATATTTGTGATATGGTGTCATACTAATCTACACTAATCATACATATGTGGTTGTTATGCATGAACGAAAAATGCTTCTGAGCTTATGATGTGAAAATGTTAGTTAGTTACTGTTATGGATATCATGATTTATGTTTGAGTTAATATGTTGTGAAGTTGTATCGTGCTAACCTGGATTGATTGTGCAAACAATATCACCTCCCCTAAGATACATTAAGGTATGAGTTTGCTTATGTCGTATATTTGGTACTTGACTATTTGATTATGTTATCTAGTTGATTTATTTAACATGGTATGGTTGCAAGTTGGTTGAATGTTTGATGAATTGCATAATATGAGTATGTGTTCAAATGATCTTGTTTTAAGATGGTTGTACTTATACATATGTGTTGAGATATTTTATATGTACTTGAGTGTAGTAGGTGACAGTTGTAGTGTTATGTCTGATGACTATGAGTTGACTATGGATTATGACATGATTACTAGCCTTGGCAAAGGTTTATTTAAAATTGATAGATATAATTGTCTATATATTTGGAACCTATGGTTGAGATGTGTGAGAAATTGTAGGAAACATGCTTGGTATTAGCGTGACAAGGTAATAGTTGATGTGTTTATATAACTAAGCCTCGATTGCAACAAGGTAAAAAGGTAAAACGAAGGAATTGGGCAAGAATTATTTGGGCTATGTTTGGAAACCCTAATTTCAAATGAATGAGTTCTTTGCACATATGAAGTATTCTTAACCTTGATTTGTCTAAAATTGTGTGGATATATGCTATATTCATGAACATGTACTTGATGGGTATATTAGCTAGTCTTTAGTTACAAATGGATCTATCAAAGGATTGGAGTCCCTTAAGAGATGGTGTGGATGTGTTTAATTGCAAGCAACATGCTTCGCACAACAAGATGAGGTAATTGGTGTATTGTTATGTTTATTTATACACTAATAGTTATATGTTAATGACAACATGATGCAGGGAGTTGCATGGCAAGAGAGGTTGCCATGAAATCTCAAAGAAGGCTCAGGTCGAGCTTTCCTTGGGAACCATGGGGATTGAGTCATGGTGTTTATTGTTATTCTTGTTCTTTTGGAATTTTGTGATTGTTGTGCTTGATTTGTGACTTTGATTGTGTTTGGTGCATAGCTATGCCACTTTATTGTAGTGTCATATTGCTTTTGGTTTACATGGTCTTCTTGTTGTTCTTTCTATTCTTGCCTTTTATTGTTTTGAGTCTTGGGAATTGGTTGGGAAAGAGGAAAGTTAATGGATCCCGGGGAGAGTTGTGTGGTACCTAACAGGTAACATAAGACACGCATGAAGCTCGGTGCATGAGTACATGCAGTGGAAGGTAAGGCTATGATAGTTGGTTGGACTGGCTAGGTCCATTGTGGTAAATGGAAGGTGGTAGTAAAGTCATGATAAAGGTAACCAAAAAGGTAAAGTAAATGGATTTGAGGTGTTAGATACCTTGGCTATGTTGGGAACGACTATTCTTAATGATGTGCATGTGTTGCATGAATAAATGAAGTTCTCTTAACCCTTGACCTTCATATCTGGTAATTATGTTATGATCATGATTATGCTGAGGTTTATATATGTATACATGTAGGTGTGTATGTATGTCATATTTGACAAGGTTGTCATGGATCATGGCTATTAACGCTAACATTTGTGTATATATATGTATGTATGCATATCATTGTCTAAGAAGATCATGATTGTTTATGCTAATATTTACATATATGTATTTTTGTATCCATGTATCTATGTCACTGTTTGACATATCATTAAGAATCGTTCTTGTGGATATGGATTTATATTGTATACTTGTATTATGCCTATGCTTATGTTATGGACAAGTTATATCGAGGGGTACATCATCAAAATGAAAGCAGTGTGGCCTGTAGCATGCTAGGATAAGCATGGATAAGACAATGGAAGCAAGGTTTCTTGGTAAGGATAGTCTAGTTTTGGATGTGTGGTACTACTATTGTGCATATGTTGTATATGTTATACATGTTGATACATGTTGTGTGCACATGCGGTGTTGTGTATATATAGTGTGTGTACATGTTGTTTATGCAGTGTTATGGTACACATAGTGTTGTGACAATATTGCATATGGAGTTGTGTGCATGATTGGACATGTAATGACGTGTACAGATGATGCTATGTACATCTTAGATATGAAATGCTATGTATAGGTTGGGTTGTGTGCATGTTGTACATGTGGCGCTATGTACATATGGTGTTGTGTGCATGATTGTACAAGTGGTTTTGTGTGCATGTGATGCTATGTACATGTTGTACAAGTGGCACTATGTGCAGGTGGTGTTGTGTACATGTTGTGCATGTGGTGCTATGTACATGTGGTGTCTCATACCTATCATGTGCATGGTACTGTGTACATGTGGTATTGTGTACAAATTGTAAAATGGTGCAATGTACACGAGGCGTTGTGTACACGTTGTGTAGGCGGTGTCGTGTACATGTGATTATGTGCACACATTGTGCAGGTGGTGCTTTGTACATGTGGTACTAGTGTACATGTGGGACTGAGTGCATGTTGTACATGATGTGTTGTGGGCACACGGTACTATGTATGTGCATTATGCAGTCATGGTATCCTAACATATGCATTGATTGTGTTGCACTCTATATACTTATTTGTGTTGTATTGTACACCAGGTGTAGGTATATGTATTGTATGTCAGGTGTAGGTGGATGTATTGCATGGTGTTGTATGCATTGTGTCATTGTATGTGTGTGATTCACACTATGTGTATGTGCACATGGGTTAGGAGAAGGCACTAGGTGTTTGTTTGGTGTGGCAACTGATCTGGAGTGCATATGGAATAAAGACAAAGGTAGAAGCTAAGGATTGATGAAAGCATAAGTATCATCATTTTATTTCCATTTTATTGTGCATGTGATTTATGGTTATGGTATATGATGATTATATGTGATCAATGATTTTGGTTTATGATGGTTACATGTGATTTACGATGTTGACCTATGATGGTTGTGTTTGAGCTAATATAATGTGATATGTTTATACATGATGATTTGGTCAAAGATGTTAGTTTGACTTGTGGTAGGAAGTAAACATGATAGCAAGTATACCTTATTGACGAGCTACCAATGAGGTACTATTTGAAGTTATTTCAATTTATTTTAAATCTAATGGAAGGTATGTGCTTGGTACATGAAGCATGGAAATATCAGTTGGGTGATTGAAATCGACTACAAGAATTAGTAGCAACGGGGAAATAATTTGGAACAGGAAGCAGTATGTTGGTAAAGCACTTTAAGAGTAGGGCTATTGTGGGACATTGGTACCTAATAGTGTCCATTGATTTCTATGAGCATGTTATGACTAGTATGATGGTTTTAAGGCATGGATATGCATTGGTTTTTGTATCTTCTGATGCGAGGAAGCCTTGCTAAGGGATGGAATGCCTGAGTTGGGGGTGCTATCAGAACTTGGAAGGTGAGTGACTGCACGGAAGGGGTTGACCGGATTTCCTGAGGGACTATGTAGCAGAGAAGGAAAGACTAAGGATGGATTTGTTTTAGTCATTAGCATTGACAGATGGAATCAGATGCACATTGGGATTGCACCCTAGAGCAATGAGTCAGTAGTTGTTCATTGAGAGGATAAGTTGCGCAGGATTATAGTGCTGGACATTGGATGTAGATTTGAATGTGGCAGTGAATTCTTAACTTCTTGGGAAGGAAGTGAATCCTAGTATTACTTTGGGGGTGGAGGTGTAAGCCTCTGGACTCCCTTGGTAACTGATACGGGCATCGTATCATTTTACTTATTGGCTTAACAAATGTGCATATGTGTATATTTGGTTATTGTAAATACCGTAATGAGTTGTGTTATAAAGCTCCAATATGCATTATGTTGTCATGTTTTGATGATGTTTTTATTTTGAGAATGTCATTAATTGTAAATACTACAATGAGATGTGTTATAAATCTCCATGAGAAATATGTTTTTTTTTCAACAGTCATGTTGGTTATAGCTGTCATTGAACTTTGAGGATGGTATTCCCCCAAGAGGGAGGGTTCTGTAACAACCATAGTGAAAATTCCATGTAAAAATATATAAGAACACGGTTGATGGGAGATCTATTCCAAGCTGAATGTTGGGCAAGACATCCTAGTGGGTGTTCATTTGGTTGTTTTTGGCTAAGGAAATTGGAAAAGGCAATGAATAAGGCTTTGGAACAGAAAAATGGAATTTTTGGCACATTTATCTATGAAAATAAGGGAAATTATGAGGGAGGTGAAAGGTCTAGGTTACGTGTGAGGAGGAAAATGAAGGAAAATAATGGAAAATGTAGAAAATAGAGGCCTCATTAATGAAAAGGCTTATGAGGATCAGTTGATAATTTTTTTCAGTTTAGCTTTGGATATCTCTTATTATTCCCTCCCTCTCTCTCTCTCACTCTTGGACAATTAGAGCTTGGAGCACTTCGGCATTGGAGAAAGAGAGGAAAAGAAGGCAAGAGAAATAAAAGATCAAGCAGGGAGAGACAGGATCAAGCAGCTATGACATGATTCATTGCAAGTATCAACTTGCATGTGTATCTTCCTTTTTAGATTTGGCATGCATGGGATTTCATGTGGTTCTTCTCTATCATGGCACCAACTTTGCTAGGTGTGATAGTGTTCTTCAGCCTATCCTTTCTATTTCTTGATAGCTTTGATGAGATGGGTTATCATATTCGGTTTATGTGGGATGGAAAGATGGATTCAAAGTTGAGTGGGGTGTATCTCTGAAATGACAAACACATGTCCTAGTGTTCCCTAAAATGTATTGTGGATCATGGTAAAGCCACTACCCTAGTAATCCCTGAACAAACTTTGGGTTGCGATAAATCCAAGATTGTGTACCTCGGTAGGCCTAGGAATCCTTGTTGGTGAATGGTGGGATATACAGTAAAGACAAGAGGTGGATGTATCTCTGTAGGGCCTAGTAGTCCCAGGATGGCTTGTATGGTAAAGCATGAAGAGTGTGTCGCAGTGTAGAGCCTAGTGATCCCTAGATTGGACTATGGATTGTGGTAAATCCTAAGAGACTAGGGGGCACTCAAATTCCTGATTTTGTAGGTGGAGAACTCTGCTGGATTCCATGCTTATTTGGTGTTTTTGGTGTGTTCTATCAGCCCCACATTCTTGCTTGGAATATGGCACGAGGGTGACTGGCTGAAGAGAAACTTGGCTCAACCAATCTATGGTTGGGTGGAACGTGGTATTCCCATCTTCGATTGGTTTATTGCATTCATTAATGCGACCTTCATTCCCTTGATTTTCATGTGTAAATTTACTAATGTATATGTGTATTTTATGGCTGATATATTTATGGTATTTATGTTGTTATTATGTTGGTTATATGCGTGTTCTATGACAACAACTATGTATGGATTTCAACGTGTTTTTACTTGTAAATGAATGGATAATGTATATATGGTCTAATAGATGACAATACAACAAATGACATGAGGGAACAATGGTTCATAGCGTTTCTCAGATAAGTATGAGATCCATACACTTAATTATGTTGTTTATACTTGTAGGTTACATGTTTGTGATATATTTGATGAATTGACTGGCATGGCTAGTAGGGGTCTAATTAAGGTCTTTTTCAACTTATTGCTTTTTAATCATTGTTTCCCTCTTCTTTTACTGTTCCTGAGTTATCATTCCATTCTGGGTAGTGACCTAGGCTCTGGTCCTGAAAAAGTGGCTCAAATCTCGAAGTCGCTAGCATAACATTGATAAACTTAGTCTATGGTTGTTGGCAGGCAAGCCTGTGAGAGTGACTTTGGGTTTCTGGATGCTCTCTTGCCTATAGCATGGGAGTGACTTAGGCCTAAGATGTCTAGAACATTAGTGGGACCCAGGGAAAGGATGTCTAAGTGGCTGACATGTCTCCTGAGGGTTATGTTGCTGATGTGGATAAGTTGGTTGATGTGTTCCATCGATTCCATTTCCTTAAGGTCACATAGGAGGTTGAATCCAATCATAATACGCTCTTGTCGCATGTTTACCCTGGTTGGCTGGTTACCTAGGTAGATGTGTGAGGAGGGTGTTACAAATTTATTGTATTTGAACGATTCATATCTCATTCATTGAACGGAAAGCGAGGAATCCATTATATTTCAATCTATGGAAAAGTTTTAGAAATTAAATCAAATATATTTTTTGGAATATCAAATAGGTATAATAAAATAGTATTATCAGCCTTGAAACCATGAATGCATACTCGTTAAATTTAAAATAAATGCAAAAGACCGCATCATGCTTATGATTCTCAAAGTCAAGTAAAGACATGCACAATTACCTATTAAAAGGGAGTTATACAATTTAACATGCCAATAACATGTTTTTAAAAATCACAATATATGATGTCTAATCTCAGGAATACCTGGATAAATGCTAGCATTTATTTGCTTCGAGACTGGCTAGATATGTTTGGCAAGAGGAATTTTCTTTATGAATAATTCTCCAACTGAGAGGATAGAAGCTTCCATCCATGAAGATACAAATAAACCCATCAAGAATATGAAGATACAAATAAGCACTCTTGATCAGTTGGCCTTCATTTTGGAAAAAAAATTGGTTTGTTTCTACTTTAGGCATTATGATGGTAGTCTTCCCAAATATTTGGATTTTGAATACATTTCCATATATGTTCATTAAATCAATACCAAAGAAAATTTTTCATTATATCTCAGTTACATAGCAGCGTGAATAAATAAATTGAAAAACAAACAAATTGATATGGGTGCAACAATAAAGGACTACAGAGAATTAAATTTGATACCTTGAAATTCTTTTATAAAGGGACCACCATCGGAGGTCTTGAATGGAGAAAGATATTCCAGAGTTTCTCCAATGAATGGAACTCTCATGCTACCAATGGGTAGCTCTGATTTCTCTCCCAATTTTCCTTCACAAGTTTTTCCATTTTTTGACATGAATAAAATTGAAGAGGTTGCAACTACCATCACTACTCCCCACCGAATCATTATTATAGATACACTGATATGAATTTAAGTTTATCACTACTACAATTCTATCAATAATATTGGGCTCCCTTCACTACTTAAGCCCCACAGTAGGCGAGAATGGATTGAGATGGGTATTTATGGAGAGAAATACTGAATTTATGAAGATTAATTTAAATTTTAGTAGGTGTGAATTTTGTTTGATATCAGCTACAAAGTGAACATGTTAATCCTTGTGTTAATGTCAATGGTTTGTATCATCTAGGTTGCTAAAGAAAATACACACACACACACACACCATTTTCAACAATCCAAATGTGAAGTTGACATTGATACAAAGATGTTGACGACTTAGAGGTTGAGCTCCCTAATATTATTATAAACCATTCTCCAACCCATAGGACAAAAGATCCCACCCATGAAGATACAAATAAGCCCATCAATAATATGAAGAACAAAGAAGCACTTTGGATGAAAACAAAATTCACAAATACCCTCTTCATCAAAGATGACCTGGAAAGATTTCAATGATTCAACATGATTTTGAGAACCAAAAAAAGAAGTTAGGTTGTTAACAAAAATTTAATGTCCAATAAGTGTTTTCTCTTAGCAATTGCAGAGGAAATTCTTAAGGGTATTACAATTCTAATGCAAAGATCAGAGAAGTGAAATTATCCTTACTAGATCACCAGCCTCCACAAGTGATCCCTCCTTGATGCTATTATCCTTTGAAGCAAATTCCTCCCTATGATTTTTAGAACCATTATCAGTTTCAAGATCTTATATTTCATCCATGGAAACTTTCTCTCTAACGGAAACAAGTACAATGAATTTGATTGTATGAAGAACTTGATTCTCCTTGCGAGCTTCCATGTCCTTTTTAGTCGAGATATCATATCATGAACGATTTGGCGGAAATGTGTGATCACATGTAAATCCATAAATTGGATTTAAGACAATTTCAATTTTTGTGCCTTCTCCAATTTTCTACTGAATATTGCTCATAAGCCATCGACGAACCTTCATAAAGCTCCTCCAAATATAGGATATGCCATGTGGGATGTGTGCGCCAAAATTTATCCATAATATCATCGATTTATTTTGGAGGTATTTAGATTTGATGATTGTATGCCAAATACCATCTCCATTTATAGCCCGCCAAAAACTTTTCATAAGTAATTCCAAACTCATATAATCAAGATCAAGGATGCCCCATCCTCCTTCCTCTTTCCTCCAAGTCAGAACCGCCATGTTGGCCAAATGATATTTGTTCTTATCAGAGTTACCATCCCAAATAATTTGGAGATGATGGAGAATACCCTTTTAATGATATTCTTAGGTAGAGTGAAAAGATTAAGCCAATATAAAGAGATTCTTAGAAGGAATCCTTGATCTAGAGTCAGCGTGCATCCTAGGGAGAGCCACCTATGTGTCCATAATAAATGTCTATGGTGGAATTTCTCTATAAGCCATCTCCAATCCTTAATTTCATAATAATTAGGTTTGAGTATAAATAAAAGATATTTAAAACACGCATCTAATGCAGTACAAATAACACCAAAAATATGAGAAATCTACAATACCAATCCATCATCTCCGTAAGAAGAAATCATATGAAATTTAGTATTATTCATAAGGATTCCAAAGAACGATCCAAAAAGGTTAATAATCCCATAAATGTGTCTCCATTCTACAATAGATAATATACCAAATACTAACACATCATCGAAAAAAATTAGATGAGTAACCCTTACTTGTTTAGTAATAAAGATACCTATCATTGACTCCTCCATATGTGTCTGCAAGAGAAATCTACTAAGCCTCTCAATAAAAAGAATGAAAATAAGGGTTGATAAGGCGCATCCTTGTCAGAGACCCTGAGAGATAGAAAAAATTTAGAAGGAAGCCCATTAACCAATATGCAAATTTTGCAGTAAATACACAGGCCATGATCCATTTTGGAACTTGAAATGAAATGCCAATTTTGTGTACGACCAACTAAAGAAAGGTCCAATATACACAATCAAATTCTTTTTGTAGGTCCATCTTCATAATAATTTCCCCGAGCTCCTTTTATTTGATAGTATGTACAGTCTCATGTACAATAACAACCACATCTTGAATTTGTCTTTAACGAAGAAACTTGGATTGTTGCGGGGCGATACAATATGATAGTATTGATTTCAACCTATTAGCATTGATTTTGGAAATAATTTTGTATAAGGTGTTACAAAGAGTGATAGGCCTGTAATATGAAAAAGTTAATGCATGTGAAACCTTAGGAATCAATGTAGTGAATGTAGAATTAATATCACTAGGGATATAACCAATCTTTTGAGAATATTCTACAGCAGCCAATATATTAGTGCCCATAATATCATGGAAGTGTAAAAATATTTCAATGGGTCAGTCATTAGGCCTAGGGCTTTTATCATGAGCAAAGAATTTCATCATAGACTGTAATGCCTCCAATGTAATGGGATGAAATTGCATAGTATTTGTGTCGACATCGAACATAATCAGATATGAATAAATGAACCCCATCTATTGCACAATATCCACCTCCACTCTAGCCTGATATTGATTGCAAAAATATCTCAATGCCTCAAATTGGACGTCAGGAAGAGTAGATAAGAAATTACCATTAATATCTTGTATTTTCCAGATGGAGTTCTCTGTGCAACGCTTTGTTGCGTAATTATGAAATAATTTTGTATTCTTATGTCATCCTGATACATAGAGAGAATGGATTTTCAGTCTCCACACCTACTCCAGTAATTGAAAATTTTCGTTCTTCCTCTTTCTAAATCCACAGCTCGTAATTGATGTGCCATCTAGAAATAATCTACATGTGAAGAATCAACCAATATATTGAGTTCTTTTATCTATAGCCAAAATTTCATCAATATGCTTCCTCTTTTTGGTTCAAATCCAATTAGTGATAGAAATTTTAAGAGCCCTCAACTTAATATCAATAATTTCTAAAGAAGATGTGATCAAGGGATCTAATCCTAATTCTTAAAAAGAGCGCATTAATGAATCAAATTCAGGAAATTTTAACTAGTGATGATTGAATTTGAACAGGAGACCACCCAAATCCCGATTTTCCTTCCACTCGAGTATTATAGGGTAATTATCCAAAATTTGGGATGGAATAACCCAATATCTCACATACCTTGAGATCTCCACCAAATTTACGTAAAGCATGAAATAGTCAAGTCTCTTAGCAATGCCTGTAGACCCATTCCAACCATTTTTCCAAGTCAAAATAAATGGAGCCAATAGAATCTTCACCAAGTATTTCCTGCCAAAAATATTGATGAAGTACCTCGCCAATACGTCGAGTTTGTAATGACCACCCCTAGACCTCATTATCTTCAATGGTGAGGTTCAAATCCCAAACCAAAATGAGGGATCCCATCTTTAACTGGGCACAAGATTCCAATTTAGCCTAAAAGTATATTCTGGAAGAATATGGCACATATGTATTAATAATATTAAATATGTCCTCCGGGCCCCTGACAAAACTAGATAGAAGGATACATGTAAAGGATTTATAGGCAAGAAAATTCATGACCTTAGGATCCCAAAAAGTCGCAAGTGATCCGAATTTAAATAGGAAAGAAAAAAATCACAGATATAACCATAAATATAGAGATGTAGTAGAAATAACACTTCATTTCATTAATATCAAATATTGAAATATGCTTACAAACAAAATGCAAATAAACTAACTTGGGTGATGGTAACTTATCTTTGAGAAGAGATGTTGTGGCTACATGCCTCTGAAGTGTGATAAAATGAGGCTCAAAGGCCTATTTATTATTGAGAAACAATGGAAAACCCTAAACATTCAAAAACTTGATGCTAGGGTATGAAGGAGCAAAACTGTGGGCCCCGTTTGGGTAGACTAGTACATCAACTTCCTAGGGCCGTAGCTTTGGCATACGATCTCCATTTGGCTACCATAATACTTCGTTTTGAAGATCTTAAAGAGAGGAGGATGAAAGAAAATAAATAAATTATATTGAGACTTTTCTGATCTCTCTGTTTTCCCTAAAAACGAATGGCCTCAAAACGACTCCAGAAGTTCATGACCCAAAAAACTGCCAAAAATAGTAAATTGTGCTACAATTAAGGAAATTGAAAAAATGAAAGAGATAGTGTTGGGGGTCCAAGTGGAATAGGCAATTGGCCACCAATCATTAGGGGAATTTTGAGGTCTAAAATGGGTCCCCTAAGAAAAATGTACAACCAAAATAAACTTTATAAGAACCAATAGGATTCAAGATGATGATGTCAACCATTGGGACTGATTCACCATTTTTGGAGTAAAAAAGTAAAAATATTAAAAAATAATAAAATAATAAAACTACTTTTTCAACTTATATCCCCAAGGTTCTACTTAAATTTCGAGTGGGAGTACTCTTTGGATGCAAAATTTAATTCCTCATGCAAGGAGTACCCATGTTGCATACTTTCGATGGACCCTGCTACACGAAAAATAAGAAATACATGAAAAAATGTGATTGCAATCACATTTTTCATGTATTTATCTTTTTCATGTAGTAGGGTCCATCAAAAGTATGCAACATGGGTACTCCTTGGATGAGGAATCAAATTTTGCATCCAATGAGTGTTTTTGCTCGAAATTTGAGTAAACCCATAAGGAGATAAGTTGAAAATACGAGTTGAAAAAATAGTTTTTCCTTTTTTCCCTCTAAATTTTGATAATGTAATCTAATATTATTTTATGATTTCCACTATTATCATAAAATTTTCTTAGGAGACCCATTTTAGACCTCAAAATTCCCCTAATGATCCACTTGGATCAGTCCTCTCCCCTTAGGAAGCAATGGTCCCCATTGCGTTGAGTGCCTCCATGAGATGGGGAAACTTATGCTAAACTTGGTCCTTGGTGAGCCACTTGCCTTGGTGCAGGAGTTGGCTAGCTTTAACAACCTGATATATTTGGATCTTCTGTTGGCGAGTGTGCTTGATCTATATGTCCATGATCTGATCAATTTTGGCCTGTTCCATGTAGTCGGGGTTTAGCTCTATTGGTGTGAATTGTTATGCAATGTCGGATGTGTCCAACAATGGTGGAAAGTATGGTTGAATGTAGTCTACATTGAACATTGGGTGGAAACCAAGGAATGATGGTGAGCTCTAAGGCATTGTCACCTATAGCCTCACTGATGGTGTATGGCCCATATCAGAGAAAGCAAATCTTGTGGTGGGGTCCAGCAAGGTACTCCTTCTGCAAATGTATCCAAACTTTGTCGCCCACCTAGAACTTGTGCGACACTCAATGTTGATCATTGCACTGCTTGTACTTAGAATTGGCTCCATTCAATATATCATGGACCTGTTGACGAATGTGTTGAACACACTCAATGAACTTCTTATCCCCGTTGATTTTAGACTGGACATGAGCTAAATCTGCCTAAGTAGCTATAGATGGTATGGCCACATCAATGGGACATAATGGTTAAAGTCTCATCCCTACCCAAAAGGGGTTGTGGCCCGTTGAGCTATTGAGAGCTTTGTTGTAGGTGTGTTGGACATAGGGGAGGCTTTCATCCCATGTGCGTGGATGCTTCAAGTTGTACATGAGAAGAATGTGTATGATCATCCTATTGACGAATTATGTTTAACCATTAGTTTAGGGATGGAAATTCGTGGACATAGTGAGATTAGTATCCAGCATCGACCATAGACTTGACAAAAATGCACTTAAGAATCTATTGTTTTGATCTGAAACAATGGACAATGGGATCCCAAAGTGTACCCACACTCACTCAAATAAGAGCTTAGCAATGGCCTCTACTATGATACTCTTCTTGTAGGTCGCCATAATGGCCATCTTAGAGAATTTACTGACAACCATGAAAACACAGTCATTGTCATGCTTAGTAGAAGCAAGGCCCGACATGTAATCTACGAAGATAGAATCCCAAGGTCGACTAGGAGTAGGAAGAGGAGTACATAAGCCTTGCTTCTTGATGGTTGGTTTGGAAGTGGCACAAGAAGTGCAGGATTTAATGTACCTCCCAACACCTTGATATCGGGACTAGTGTCCACTTGGATGCTACTATTCCCACTAAGACTAGTAGCTATCTTAGAAACAAACAAGTAAAGTCTACTTTTGTTTTCCTTTATGAAAATAGACAAGAGGAGGACCAAGGAGACTTAGTCTTGCGCTTGATTTCCTTGTTTGATTCCTATCCTTCCTAATAGAGCTTTGCCGCTTCTTCTTCGTCTCCCAGCTTCAAAGAGCACTTGTGGAATCACAACAACATACTACTATCGAAGAACAAAGATCTATATTCATAAATAACACAGGACCAGATGTGTGTTAACCATACAAATTCATATATAAACAAGTACACAAGAATATGGAGGAAAACTTGAATAGCTTTATTAAGATGAAAAGTAGCAAGAGGATTACAACCATATGTTCTGACCCAGCATCATCCTCCAGCCAGAAAGCCCTTCTTCACCACAAGTAAAACTTAGATCACCCAACACTGTGAATGTACACTAGAAAACCAACATCACTTCTCTATAAGATACAAAATTCTAGCCT
>APFE030408404.1:5197-18599 GCA_000404065.3 Pinus taeda
TCTGTCACTTACAATAATCTTTGGGTTTCCATGTAGCTTTTGAATTGTTTCCATAAATGCAGTAGAAACTGTACTATCTTTAAATGGATGTGATAATGCACAAAAAGTGTGCATACTTGGTAAGTCTGTCAACTACCACCATGATGACACTCTTTCCCTCAGACTTGGGTAAACCTGTGATAAAATCCATTGAAACCTCTCCTCCCAATGTTGGCTTGGAATGGATAAAGGTTGTAATAGACCTCGGGTCTTAATTGTTTCAACTTTATTTTGTTGGTAAACCAAACATTCCACCACAAAATTTTGAATATCTGATTTAAGGCCATCCCAAAAAAAATCCTTCTTAACCCTATGGTAAGTTTTATAAAATCTTGAGTGCCCTCCTATGGGAGAAGAGTGCAATTTGATATGAATATTTTGTTTGAGTTGGGAGTTCTTACATAGGTATAAGCGACCTTTGTACCATAATGAATCATTTTTCCAGCTAAATGTATATGATGTACTGTAATCATGTTGTAGCTTTCGAATGAGTGCCCACACATTTTCATCATTCTTCTATTCCTCCCTTGCTTCATTTATCCAATCTGGTTGGATAATAGAAATGGTGCACAACAATGCTTCCACATCCTCATGCTTTCTTGAGAGTGCATCTGCCACAACATTTTGCTTCCCTTTTTTGTAGATGATTTCAAAGTCATAAACAAAACATTTTTCTGACCATTTTTGTTGCTTTCAGAGAATAATTTTGTTCTAAAAAGTATTTAAGACTATCATGATCCATTTTACCTTAGCGTCTTCCATTAGGTAGGTCACCATTTCTAAGTGCATGTACTATTGCCAACATTTCCTTCTCATAAATAGCTTTGTGTAAATACTTTCCCTTGATTGGATGACTTTCGAAAGAAATGGGTCTTTCATCTTGCATTAAAAAAACACCAATTCCATTTCAAGAAGCATCACATTCCATAATAAAGGTTTTTTTGATGTCCGGCGTAGCTAAGACCGGTGCTTGGCACATTGCCTCTTTAAGATGTTCAAAGGCATTTATTGCTTCTGGAGTCCATGAAAATGCATCTTGATTCAATAATGTTGTTAGAGGTGTTGCTATTCACCCATAAATATTAACAAACATGCGATAATACCCTGTCAACCCAAGAAATCCTCGTAGATGCTTTATGGATGTAGGGATTTTCCATTCCATAATGGCTTTAATTTTGTTAGGGTCTACCTTACCACCTTCATGAGATACAATATGACCTGGATATTCCACCTCTTGTACTCCAAGGAAACATTTGGAACTTTTTGCATATAATTGTTTCTCCTCCAATAGTTTGAGCATCCTGTCAACATGTTCAACATGATCCTTCCAAGACTTGTTGTAGATTAGTATATCATCAAAAAATACTAACACAAATTTTATGAGGAAACTTTTGAAAATGAAATTCATCAAACCTTGAAATGTAGAAGGTGCATTGGTAAGGCCAAAAGGCATGACCAAAAATTCATAATGACCCTCATGAGTTCTAAATGTTGTTTTCGGAATGTCTTCAATATTCATTCTGATTTGATGGTATCCTGAATGAAGATCCAACTTGGTGAAGCAAATTGATCCATGCAATTTATCCAATAATTCATCAATGACAGGAATGGGAAATTTATATTTAATAGTTAGCTTGTTAAGTTCCGCATAATCCGGACACATGGGGCATGATCCATCCTTCTTATGCACCAATACCACTGGAGCAGAGAAAGAACTTTGACTAGGTTTAATTATACTAGCCTCTAGCATTTCTGCAGCCATACATTCAATTTCACTCTTTTTGGCATAGGGATATTTGTACGGCCTGATGTTTGGAGGAACACTTCCTCGAATCAAATGAATAGCATGACCATGATCACGAATAGGTGGGAGACCTTTGGGAGTCTCAAATACCTTGGAATGATTTTCCAAGACTTTTTGGAGATCTAGAGAAATAGATGATTTCGATGTGGGACCCTCTAGCAAACATAATTGTGCAATTAAACCTCATTGTTCCTTCATTAGAAGCTTTGTCATACTGTTAGAGATGATTATATTTCCCAGTTTCCCTACAATACCCCTTAATTCAAATTCCTTTCCTTCCATCTAAAATTTCATGAAAAGTTCTTCAAAATTAAAAGTTATTGCACTCAAGGATTGTAGCCATTGGACTCCTAGTACAACATCAGCACCACCCATTGGAATTGGAAGCAATGGGCTATTCAATACATATTATCCCATGGATATCTTGATATTATGGCACTTCCTAGAGAAATTTATGGTTACTCCACTTGCAACCATCACTTGACACTCTAGCGTTGTTTATATAAAGCAATTCAATTCCTTTGCTATCTTACAATGAATAAAATTATGGGTACTTCCCCAATCAATCAACACTATTACCTTTTTCTTCTTGATATATCCTTCTATCTTGATAGTTTGAGAAGTGGTAATACCAACTAATGCATTACAAAATATGGTCGGATTCATTTCTTCTTTATCTAGGGTTTATTCCTGGACCATATCCTCTTCTTTTGCTATTTCTTGTTCATTCTCTTCTCAGCACACTTATGACCTTTAGTGTATTTGCTATCACAACTATAACAAAGCACTTTTTCTCTTTTTTCTTCCAATTGTTGTGGTATCAACCTTGTAGGTTGTGGACGGCTGGGGGCCACAACACTTCCATCTTTATAGTTGTGAGTGGTAGGCTTCCTGATTGCCATAATTTTGCCTTCCATTTCTCTTGCTAACCTGAATTCATTCTCCAATGAATCAGGTTCCCAAAGGTGAACCTCATGTTGGATATTGTCCTTTAAAGTCCCTGTGAACACATCAATCCTATGCTCCTCTAGAATATCTTTTACCCTTATGTTCAATTTTTGGAAGTCCTCAATGTGCTCCATCATTGAACCCTTTTGTTTGAGATTTATCAATTGGCTAAAAAAGGTGTTGCTTTTTGTATCCTCATAATGTGCTATCATTTCTTTCATAAAAGTTTCCCAAGTGACAATTTGTTTACGAGAGCAAAGCCATCGATACCGTACAAACTGATTTTATTCCAAATATAAACTTGCAATACGTACCTTTTGTGTGTTTTGCACATTATGGAGATCGAAAAATTGCTCCATCTGTAGCATCCATGTTCCAGGATCCTTGCCATCAAAATTCCTATATCAATTTCTGGAACATGGTGGATCTTCAATCCAACATTAGGGTCTATGAAATCATGCCTAACATTTCTTTTATTCTCATCATGAGTTTCCTTTACTACCCTTTCACCATTAGTGACAATTTCATGTAGCAACTTATTCAAATTTATCTTCAATTCTGCGATCTTATCGTCCATTCCATTCATCTTAGCTTCAATGCCATTCATCTTAGCTTCCACACCATTCATCTTAACTTGCATGCCATTCATATTAGCTTCCACGCCATTCATCTTGGCTTCATTTACCTTTAGTGAGAGTGAAATGTTTTGTACTTGATCTTGTAATTTTGATATATCATGTTGCATTTCTTTCTCTTCTTCATGAGTCCTGCTAGAGCTTTCAAGTTGCTTACTAGGTGTTTCCATTTTCTTTCTTCGGGGTATTAATTAATGCTAATAATTCTTCACTATTCCCTTTGAATTCCTTCAAACTAATTTTTCAAACCACTCTTATGAAAAATTAAAAAAAAAAACTACACACCTTTTTTTTCACTTTGTAAGAGCTCAATATTGAATCTGTTGTATCTTCGTAACTGCGGATCTTGAATATCTAAAATCTCTTCCTACGGTAGCCCTTTGAATCCTCTTTCTAACCCTACAAGTCTGATCAAGATTGGATTCTCAAAGAAAGTGTTATACCAAAGCTCCCACGATGACCTGATTATAGACTAGTTCAGTAGAGCGAACTTGTATGGCGTGCCACATGTCACTGTTTCGACCTTAGTATCTAAAACTGATATAAAGAAAACTGCAAGCCATCATCTTTCTTAAACTACTTACAAAATTTCAATCTGATGCTCAAAACAAAAGTTATGGCGATTTCCCCCGGTCACTTGTTTGGAATGTAATTCGAGAGTTCGAAAAAACCCTAACTTCCTCAAATCATATCTCTGCAAATATAGCGGGACAAGCTCTGAATTTTAGTTCTGAAGTTCAGAACGATTTCATCTCAAATGGATTTTTTTTTGTAGCTTCTAAAACATTGTAGAAAAAAAAAGCTTATAGCGAAAATTCCATGATGACCTATTTGGAGCAGTGAAACCCTAGAATCCAAAGCTCTGATACCAAATGTTATGAAATCAACTCACAAAAATATAGAAAAGATCGATCAACACTTTAGAGATAAGACTCTTCGAGGGGGAAACCTCTTTTACATTACACAAATGAACAATTCTTAGATGGTTCAAATGAAAAAACCTCATTTCTATATATAGGAGTCTAAGAGGTCACAATATAACCAAGTTGACTTAACAAAAATAATATAAAGGCATAAAAATAACAATAAAGGGACTCTACGGGGCAGAATGATAACAATATGGGGACAATAGGGGAACAACAATAATAATAAGGGATGCAATGACAATAGTAATGGGGGAAACACTAATATTATAGGGACCTAACATAAACCATCAACATACATGACATTTCCAGCTTTAACCTTTTCTTTCAAATAAACAGAACCTTTACCTTTAATGACAGTTGGTGTCATTTCCAAAGGAGACATTCTTTTCCTTTTCCAAAGCATTATATGAATCAAGTTTATCTTTATCACCTATCATGTGTTTAGAGCGTCCATTGTCAATGCACCGGTGATTTTCTTGTCCTTCTGCAAATAGACTTATTCCACACCCTTCTAATTGATATTACTTCTATCTCCATACCTTGGGATTTGATGACATTTTCTCCTTTTGAATTGTTGGCTGAAATTTTCTACCTGCATTCAGATTCACCATGACCAAAGTTATTGCAAAACGAACATTCAATTTCATCTTCAAGAGGAGAAAAGTTATTATAGGAACTTTTCTTGATTCTTGTTACGCTTTTTTTCATTTTGTGCTTGTCTAGCCATGATACTTTTGTAAGAAACACATTGAGCAACTTTATGCCCAAAGCTACGGCATGAAAAGCATTGTCCATTAAAGAAGATTCTGTGATCATAGAATCTTTTGGTATTGTTTACCCTTTGGTTGATGCTTCTATTGATTTTCATCCTTGGAGTAAATTGAGCATGATCTACCTTATGATTACTTTGCTAATGTTTGACATATTGTTCACTGGTCTTTATTGCATCAAGATAGCTTCTGGTGGTCGCTGACTTTTGAGATTGCAATGATTCTTCAATATATCCAAGACTGGTCTTTATAAAGGAGATTGCTGAACCTTGATGATTTCATTTAATGTTTTTTATCCTTTAGCAATTCTAAGATGAAGATATTTTGTCTTCTCAAGTTCTTTTCTTAGCCCCACTACTTCACATTCTAATTTTTCATTTTGTTTTTCTCTTTCAGTGAGTTTAGTGATTTCTTCAAGAAAATATTCCTATTCTAAGGCATCCATGAAGTCAGCAGTTTCATAAGCCATGAGTAGTTTAAAATATTGTTCATTTTCATCTTCCTCGCCATTAGAAAATCCATCATTGTCTTCATTATTATAGAAACTTCTTCTATCAAGAAATTGTTTTCTATTACTTTTTGTAGACTCCTTTCCTTTTTCATGATTTTCTTTATGAGGACATTTTGAAACATAATGGCCAACTGTACCAAAAGCAAAGCATTTTAATGGAAGCTTACCTCTACATTTTTCAGAACCTTGCTGAAACTATTTGACAAAGTTTACCTCATCTTGTTTTGAAATATATTCTGATTCATCGAGATCTTCCTTTACTTTTCCATTTTATGAAGCTTTGAAAGTTGCTTCTCTAATATTTGATGGACCTCCTTTCCTCATTTAAAAGGAAGTTAAAATTCCATGAGGTTGAACAACAGTAATAGATTGAAGATCTTGCTTTTCTTCTATGGCAGATATTTTTGACTCAAATTTAGAAGACAAAGATCTCAAAATTTTCTCTACTAAAGTAGCTTCTTTTATTTCTTCACTCGGATTCTTCATATGATTGAAAATCTCATCTACTCATAAAAATTAACTAGCAATACTTTCATCACTATGCATCTTGAGAATTTCATATTGAATTCTAAGAGCTTGAAGCTTAACACATTTTACCTCACAGTCTCTTTCATAGCTATGAATGATTTTATCCCATATTTCTTTGGTTTTCTTGAGCTGCATGACTTTGATGAATTTTGATTCTGACAGACTTCCTAATAAAGTATTGATTGCTTTGGCATTAGTTTCATATAATTTCATAATTGATGTATCTGTAGGTATTGTTGTTGGAAACTGGTATCCTCCTTCCAAAATTTCCTAAACATCAGCTCCAAGCGATTGAAGATAGGCTTTGGTTCTTATTTTCCAATATACTAAGTTGTTCCCATTGAAGATTGGTGGTTTGATAGATCCCATGTCTTCATGATTGTTCATCTTGAAAAGTCTCCCTCCAAATGATCAAGATTATCTTGAAGTACCTGCTCTGATATGAATTGTTGGAAATAATACTAAGAGGGGGGTGAATCAAAATTTACAATTCAATAAATTTTCAACTTCATAATCAGATTTATATACACTACTTCAGTGAAGTTAACTCATGTGTGCATGCAAATGTTATTAAAAAAACCAGCGTATACCTAGAGAACTTGTGATTTAGTTATTTCATGATGTGTTGATCTTTAATTAGTGCATCCGCACTTTATTAATCAGTAACTATGTGCACTAATAACAGAATAAACCATGAAATATAAGAAACACACATAAACACCAAGATTTAAGGTGGAAACCCAATGCAGGAGAAAAATCACTTACTATTGTCATCTCTGTCTTCCTTTTAATATAAAGAAAATTTGTTTAAAATCTTGTACTAGTGTAGTCTCATACCAGTACACAGACACTCACCTACAGGAGGCTACAACCTTCTCTCATTCTCTAGCTTCTAGTGGAAGGGAGCTACAACTCCCTAGCTCGTGTACTAGCTAATATGTTTACCAGTACGTAGGCTCTGGCCTACAAAAGGCTACGACCTTCACTCTTTCTCCAGGGACCACGTTTCATAAATTTTTAGATTGGATGCTCCTGGTACACAAAAACACAATATGAAGGCCTCATTTCATCAAGTGTTCACACTGGACTCGTCAGAAACTTTGAAGCACAAACACTATAATAATAAATGCATCAACCAATAATCAATCAATCTGAATAATCACATCACTATCATCAGAACATTGTACTGAACCTAGAAAATAGCATCGACATTCAGAACCAGCTGCAACCTTAAAATCATACATTAGAATGTGTACACTACATTAATGAACCCAACCTGCATGTATACACTACTTCCTTTAACTAAACCTATGTATACCTACAAAACTACTGAATCATAAAAACTTCTTGATCAAATATGTGCTAACCAGCAATATTCTTAACATATACTATTAAATTATAGATATCTAGACAATCAGTAGCAAAGATCACCCTTCTCAATCGATTAATCAATCAGATTCAATCTCCTTATGCATTCAGTTCTACTTTCAGATTTAAGAATACATCATTAACAAAGAGCAATAAATCAACAGCACTGATCAAATAGATCGGTCATTTCTGAATAACATGCTTTTTTTTACATACGCTACTTGGAAACCTCAAACCAGCGTGTATACGCACCTTCACCAAGGCGAATGCGTGTATTGATCTGTAAGTAAAAAATTACAACTTCGTTATTATTTGAGACTTCAAACATACCCAAATCATGAAACTTAAAGAATAAATCATGTGTAAGCAATCAGATCCAGCCCAACCCTATCAGATCATTCAATGATAAGTCATTTCAGGTCTCATGATCTTGATCCAACATTGAATTCAAGGTGCACAAAATATTTCAGATTATATCTTAATCATATCCCTTGCAACATAAAATATACTTCATATAGAAGTATTCCTGAGAATGCCTTTCACTTTCACCCTTGGCCCTTTGATCTTCTCCATCTTATATATTTTTTAGCCCTTCTTAATAACTTCGACCAAAACAACACTTAGAACCTGTGGTATTCTTGGACGGGATCAAATAGTCGTTACTCCGCTGAATATTGTCGTATAATACCATGGTATTGACCCTTCGTATTCTTTAATCTTGTATTTCCATGAGTTCCAACCCATACGCGCTTTTCCTCTTCTGAAAGTGCATGGATACGTATACGCTCTTTTTGTTGTGTTAACCCATGTGTATATGCTTCTTTGGGTATACAACTTAAACTACCTTACAACATCCTTTTTCTTCAACTTCTTGATTCTGATCAGTAGACCTTTGTTCCAACTTCCTATTCTTTTGTACCAATGCCCTGTTACTTCTGAATTGACTCACTACAAAGTGAGTTTCTCTTTATCAATTTTGAAGTAACTTGTGAGTGAGTTGCCATCAAGGAGTATACTTGAATCATAATTCTGTGTAGATACCCATGGTAATTGAGTACCAAATGCTACTCATAATCCTTGATACCCAACTTCCTGTGAAGGGTATGGAAAACATTTGTAAACTTCGACACGTCTCAGTTCCTACCCTACCATAGCATGGTCTACTTTATGTATTTATCTTCATATCTACCGACACGTCCTTGATGGCACCTTGGAAATAATTCAAAGTGGGTGTGACTGAAAGCAGTGAGGATTCCCTCTCATCCTTTTGTTCACATTAGGCTTCCTACTTTTCCTTGATGTGTGGGGTGGCTTTGAGAAGTGTAAAAGTAATTTTTTTCCCAATTGGAGAAATCATGAACTGAAAAATACCCTTCCAACAGATTTAACCATTTATCTACGACATCTGCATCTATCTAGCCCTCAAATATGGGATTATCAAGGCTAACTTGTACCTTAAAAGAAGTGGCACCACTAGAGTGGTTGTTGGATGAATAGGCGTCTCATATGGGTAGCGATCAAAGGATCTAGGCAAATTTTTTCATCATCGTGTTCCTCTGTCGCTCGAGGGATTCCCCAGGTAGTATTTTGAAAGGATATCCTACCCCCCTTGTCTTTCTTTTCTTTTTCCATTGGAGGCCATCAAGTTTTGGGAGCCTAGCCTTGCAAAGGTTAAACTAGATCGAGTGCTAAGTCCTTATACCCTAACCTCATTGATGACATGCAAAGAAAAACAGAGAAAGAGCAAACTTCTCTGATACCACTGATTCAGACTTATGTAGGAACACAACAAAATACAAAAATACACATATACATAGAGATGTAATAGTAAAATAACTTAATTTCATTAATATCAAAGAACTGAAATATGCTTACATACAAAAATAAAAATGAACTAGCTCAGGGGATGGTATCTTATCTCTCAGAAGAGATGTAGTGGCTACATCCCTCTATACTATGTTACAATGAAGCTAAATCCCCTATTTGTTATTGAGAAACAACATAAAACCTTAAATATCTGAAAACCTAACCTTAGGAGATGAAGCACCAAAAATGTACGCCTCGTTTGGGTAAATTGGTACATAAACTTCCCGAGGTCTTAACTTTGGTATACGAACTCCGTTTGGCTATCATAATACCTCATTTTGAAGATGTCAAAGAAAAGGCCAAAATCATACAAGCTAACATTTTTGGGACTCTTTTGATCTCTCTATTTTCCCTAAAAATGTTGTTTAGGGCCTCAAAACAACTCAAAAAATTCAAGACCTGAAAAATTACCAAAAATAATAAATTGTGCTACAATTATGGAAACTGAGAAACTGAAAGAGATAGTGTTGGGGGTCCATGTGGAATAGGCAGGTGGCCACTAATATCCACTTGGATCATTTTCCTACTGCTGGTTCAAGGAACAGATCTAGATATACATCAGGACAATACATTGAACTGTTGCAACCCCTGGAGGACCAAAGGCCATACTAGTTATCGCACTGGAAGAGAGTCCATAACACCATCATCTAGGAATGTCTTTAGTGGCATTAATCTGAAACCTCGGGCAAGTTTTCAACAAGGAAGTATTTCAAGTTGAGCGTTGACAAAAGCGAAGGAATTGATCACACTTGTTTCATGACTTAAGAAAGCAAAAACTAAGGGTCGTAGCACATTAACAGGATGACTTAGGGAGGTCAGAAGGTTAAGAAGCATAGTGATCAAGGAGTCATAGTGACAACACCATGGTCTCAAATGAGAATCGCGATATTGATGTTTATTGTGTAGGATTTAATCTCAATGATCGTTCACTTTTGATATACCAATTCACCAAAGCTGGAGAGCTATTAAGGATGGAACCATTAGCCACAGGTGTAGATCACAACAAAACACCGAGTCTGCCAACATTGTTGGGTTGTGAATCAGGTCAATAATGGTCTAAACCACTGTTGAACACACTGAGAGGCACCTCACTAGGAGAGGGATTGTTTGTATTACTAGAGAAAGGATGCCAATAAAAAATGCACAAACCCATGGGATAACAATCATTGTTTATCACATCAGTCGCATGGGGCTATACTGTTGACGAAAGGGAATGAGATGCATTACTGGAATATTTACAGTCACAACCAAACGCCCACATTGCTAATATGAAGGGTGATGTCTCTATGTAGCAGTCGAGGCCACCATGAGGGTAATTTTGTGTGCCAAGTTGAATGTTGGGCCATCTAATGAGCAGAGGTGTGAGTCTAGATTACAAATCAGAGATTCAATTTCCAGGAGGAACACCATTATGGAGCACACTAAAGGATTTTATTGAAGCCATCTCTTTCCAGTGTCATAAGATTTAGTTTTGGTTGTGACCATCAATTCATTACACAAGCCAAGGTTATAGAATAAGCACAATGTCGAGTTGAGGCCAAACGCTCACTATGAAGTCATTATGAACAAGGCTTGAGACATCATCATAGGGGAAACCATGAAGGATTACTTATAAATGAATGGGTTATACATTTTATTAGACAAGTCATCTTATCAATTTTTGGGTTCTGAAAGGAACCTGGTGACCACATAACATGTCGTGTTGATATTTGCATGCGACTGATTTTGATCGTGCTTCAAGACCGTAGAGGGTGAACATTGATATGACTGTAGAGAGGTCATCGAGCGAGTCATATCAACATTCAGATTAAAAAATGGGCCAAGTAGTCATATCGTCGTCTCATGGAGCACCAAATTCCATACAGGCTGAATATTTAATCAGATAATGCATGTCTATTGGTCAGGCCAATGAAGAGTCTTCAAAGCCACAAAATTGACGTGGATGATCCTTCAAAGGTCATGGTGGGTGTTGATTCATTTGCATTAGATATCCAAGAAGAGGTCAATGTGGGTCGAGAGACCCCACAATCAACGTGGAGCAGTTGAAAGTGATTGTAGGGGGACACATTCTCAAAGTTGGGTATCAAGGAGCGGCTGAAGGGGCCATGCATTCTAGTGCATGTGTGAGAAAGGAATCAATCTCTTGAGACCTAGAGTTTGCTTATTTTGAGAATGTAGTGTTTCTCGTCACCATTGGATCTAGCTAGCCTATGTGCATCAATACTTCATTACTATGACTAGCCTATGAGGGAGATTTAGAATTGTTTTCTTGATTTGTGTGTTGTGATCTCCATTATTGGCTAAAGTAACTAGGAAGGATAAAAGAGTTTTTCGATATTAATAAAATTGACAAAAGCATTTTATATAAATAAAAGAAAAGAAGGAAAAAAAAGTATAAAAGAGAAGAAAAGAGTTGGGGGATATAAGGGTTTGTAAAAAGGGTTGATTATATAAAAAAAATGGTAAGATGGAGTTTAATTTTTGATGGTAAGATGGATTTTGAGAAAACCTTAGAAGACATTGAGAGATGGCAACAACAACTTGTACTGAGTCCTTTGCGAAAAAAGAAAAGTGGACACTTCTCAAAATGAGTCCATGCTATTCTTTAGCACACACAAATGAGAGACCTACAAAATGAAGAAGAAGTGGGGAACTAGCTCTTTGCACTTGGATTCGAGTTGTAGTGTATGAATTCAGGAGTGTCCTTCTTAAGTTGGAGGGATTAGACACATTTCTATCCAAAGTGGGACAACCAAAATGGAAGAAATTCAATTGGGCTATCAATTCATCCATGCTTTCTCTAATGTGACCCAAATTATCATAACATCCTTGTGAAGAGGTGGAATATCCCTCTGTTGTGGTAAAACCGCTCTAGTTAGACCGAGTATGGTTAGAAAGAATGACAAAAAAGCCAAAGAAAAATATTGAATTAATATAATATGTAAATGGTTAATTATTAATAATTAAATAAATAAGATGTATGTAATTGGGAATGACACACCTACAAACAAGATTCTTGCCAAAATAAAATAAAGATGCAAATCTCATTGATAAGTGAGATTTGATAATTCTTTCATGATAAGTACTCTAGAATAAAATTCTAGATAATACTAATGGATGGGAGAGAAGTATTAATTAAGTTTCTTAGTTGGAGAAAGATGATAAGATTAGAAAATCCTAAAAGCACAACGGGAGAGAAAGGTGGCCTTTTATGGAAAAGCCTACTAGGAAATTGGATAAAAAATCCACAAAAGTAGAAAGCCGCTAAAGGAAATCTTATCATGAAAGAAAGGTATTAAATATCTATTGAAGGGATCAACAAGTGGGTTGTTGAATCTTCGGCAAGTGTTCTCAACTCGAGGATGAACTGGAGGAAATCCCTGCTTGGTTGGGTGGTAGTGTTCGATTCCCAAGTGAGTTTTTGTTTGTCATGTTGGTTTAAATTAATTGTGTTATGTGTTTTCATTGGTTTCATCTACTTTTATGTTAATTTCTCTTCATTTCTTGAAAAATATGTAAGTTGTCTTCTCATAGATGAAAGGAATGTGGTATTTCTGATTGGGAATTGAAGTTTTGAGATTATAAGATTTTTTTATCTAACGAGGTGTATGCGGGTATTTAAGGAATCATAAAAAAAATTGTGGGAATATTTTGTTGTTTGTATTACTGCATGCATGCACAATAAGGGTATAAATTCAGTAGATGAAATTGAATGCATGGCTACCTGTTAAATGAACTGTTATTAGTATCTTAACTTTTATTAACTTGATTATAATAGAGGCTAAATGATTAGATATTATGTTGAACTTCGTAATCCAATTTGAATTTACCTTGGTATTGTGGACTTGATATTATGAAGGAAATTCATAGTAGGTTATGATTCTAGTTTAAGAAAAGATATAACCTTAAGCTATGGGTTGCAATGATAATTCTACAATGTTCTCTGTGTCTTTTGGCAATGGGTATGAATATTCTTTGCAATACTAACTATAAACAAGTATGCTGTG
>APFE030408405.1:43342-63292 GCA_000404065.3 Pinus taeda
CATTATAGAAGTGCGACCTAGATGTGTGCCCTTCTAAATGAAATTAAGACCTGCCCTTCAAATTTGATCACTGATCGCGTGTATATTTCTTGACTTCAGTTTTTCCGGGTGTGTACAATACACCTCCTCCTCTCACCACTAGTAAGATGAATATAAATTTAATAATAATATTATTTCTCAATTTCCATTATTATAACTTAATTTAATTTCAAATACTTAGTTAATAACCACCAAAAATATAATAATACTGATTTCCCATTATTTAAAGAGAATATACTATAAATTTTCTTTCTCTCACACACACACACACATATATATATAAATATGTGAATTTATAGAATTGATAATTAGGATGGGTTGATATTTGTGAGATATGGGGTCAACTTCAACTACTACCACTATAACTTTTAGGCATACCAATGCGGCCCCTCACATGACACACAACTACTCAGGGGTTTGAATTAGTGATGTCACAAAGAGCGTTCTAATGATGCACCTTATCACTAATATTAAGCCTTGCAACAAGCCATGCTTTTGCTCTTGATTGTTTGTCATTTGCCTCAATCCCCTACATACTTCTTGACTTGAGTTCCTCTGGGGATGTACAACACCCCTCCCCCTCCTGCCACTCGTAAGATGAATATAAACTTATTAATAAACTCATTTCTTAATTTCCATTATTATAACTTTATTTAACTTCACATAATTACTAACCCCCCAAAAATATAATAATACCAATTTCCCACTATTTAAAGAGAATATACTATAAATCTCACGAATATCAACCCATTCTAATTGTCAATTCTATAAATTCAGACACACACACACATAATATGTGAATTTATAGAATTGACAATTAGGATGGGTTGATATTTGTGAAACATGGGGTCAACTTCAACTACTATCACTATAACTTTTAGGCATACCAATGCGGCCCCTCACGTGACACACAAGTCTACTTAGGGGTTTGAATTAGTGATGTCAGAAAGAGCACTCTAACAATGCACCTTATCACCAATTGAAGATGAAATCGAAGGACTTGGGGGTGGGCTTTGATCCACTTATTTGTGCACGGGCCACAAGACCATTTAATAAAACTCTTTGAGTGCAACTATATTTTCGACCACTGCCTTAAGTTGCTTTCAACTACTACATGAAGGTGCCTCATGGCTTTAGGTAAGATCCTCATAGAAATTGAACCTCACCCAAAATTAAAAAACTCTTCCCTTTCCACCATTTAACCTAATACTTTTAAAGTTACATATATAATTTTTTAAATTTATATAAAAAATATTTGCTTTTAATTGAAAAAACATAGTATGGAACATCTTATTTATATGGTTTGGGAGAGTACATTATACTCTTCACTTAAAAAATATTACCACACTAGATCCATCTTAACTCTAGATCTACCAAGGGTCGAGAAATATCAAATCTCTTTTCACTATAAAAGAGGTTTGCATTTCAAGATATTTGTTTCCTCTCTTTTCACTATAAAAGAGGTTTGCATTTCAAGATATTTGGTCACTCTCGGTGCTTGGTAGATCCAGAGTTAAGATGGATCTATTTTTGACCTAGTCAAAATGTTAAACAAGCAATACATTACAACATCTATACCATATTGGGCTAGCCCCTTTGGATCCAATTATTTTAATTACTATTATTTTAATTAATACAATTATTATTATTTTAATTACTATTATTTTAATTAATATTTTAAATAATAATAATTATTAAAAATAATATATACTCAATTTGAAGTGCAAGAATATAATGTAATCTTTGAATGCATATAAATAAGATGTGTGATATTATGTTATTTCAATTCAAAGCAATAATTTTTTTTAAAAATAGTCTAACGAAAACACTAAAAACTAAAACACTAAGAGTTTTTAGTAGTATTAAATCCATTCCCACCATTAAAAAAAAAAAAAACTTTTTTAAGAAAAAAATTGATTAACAAAAAAAACTTCTAACAAAATTATAGCTTCCCTAACAAATAAAAACATTGAAAAATTTTAAATTTTAATATTTATACAAAAACATTTTTATAAACATAGTTTTTGTCCTTGTCAACCTATACCATTAATTTTTACAACATTTTTACAGAGATGGTTTTTGTCCTTGAATCAATACCATTCATTTTTAAATAACTTACCACGTGATATCTTCACCTATCCTTTTATCACTGTTCATCCCTTTAAAAATGTTTGTCAACCAATACCATTCATTCTTAAATACCTTTACCACGTGATCTCTTCGCCTATTCCTTTACCACTGTTCATCCATTTATTGGCAATGTCGAGTCAATTCACATATGTCCAGAAAACCAGACGATAGGTTTCAACACTTTCGGTTTTGGATGAACATTTTTCCACGTCAACCTTGCATTTATTGTCACATGGTATGCTTCACTTTGAGATTGAACATACTTTGCGGATTTCGATGCAATTGTTGTTTGGTCATCATCAGACTGTCGACCGTATCTATTTTAAGAGGTATCTAAATTTGTTGCAGGGTATCTAACTTTGTTATTGTTTCAAATTTTATCAAGAGGGTTTGAGTATGGGAGTTATATTTTTTTTAGAGAATTAAATTATTTCAAAAATATCTAAATTTGATTTTGATAGCACAATCATTTTTCTATCCAACATTGAGGTTGATCCCACTTACCTTAGTTTAAAAAAAAAAACACAACAAAACAAAACAAACCAACAAAAACATGATTACAAAATTATCAAATAATTAAAATGATAATAACACCCTGTAATCTCCCATATAACTTTATCCTTCTCAACCTATATCTTGCTTTAGTAATGAAAAAGCTAGATCATTAAAGAAAGAAAAAACAATATCATTTATAAAATCTCTCTTGCATATTGTAAATCTAACTATATTTTTTAATATTTAATCCTAATTCTTTGTTACTTAGGCATTACGTATTAAAAATATATTAATAATTTCTAAATAATAATAATAACCAATTTCAATTTAAAATAAATATTTCTTTTCCACCGTCAAATTAAAATATTTGAATCAAATTAAGATATCTAAAATTAGTTTATGAGACTTTGGATTGATAGTGGATGGGTGCACTGTTAAGACACTTCTTATGATAGGTCACTGGTCCAAATCCTCATGGGTGCTTACCTACCAAAAAAAGATATCTAAAACTAAATTTATTCATCATGCTTTAGATTAGTTATATTGTTTATTACCGTCAAATTCAAATATCTAAATCAAATTAAGATATCTAAAACTAAATTTATTCATCCTACTTTAGATTAGTTATATTGTTTATTATTATCATCATTATTATAATATTTATAATAATATTTTTGGTATCTCGTGAAATCTAAATAATAGAGATGTATAAAAATATTTTAGGTATATATAAATAATTGAGATTTATTCAACTATTTTAGGTATGTATAAATAATTGAGATGTATAAAAATATTTTAGGTATTTTGTTATATATAAATAATTGATGGTTATGATAAAAGTTTATGGAGTGGTTTTGTATCATAAGTTTCAAAATCAGTTTATAAATTATAGGACATAATAATGAGGAATACCTTTTTTTATGCCTAATAAATATAATAAATATAGAGTTAGGGTTTTATTTATAATTATATAATAATTCGTTATTATGTAAGTGTAAACCAATTTGAAATGTTATAGAAAAGAAGATTGAAGGAAGTGATGACATTAAGTGATGAATTAAGAAGGTGAAAATAAGTGTATTTCATTTTTTGAATTTTTAAGATTTTTTTTTTGTTGCTGAGAGAATATCATGTAGAGGTAAAAGTATTAATGAGTTATTTATGTGGTACAAAATTATATATTATTAAATTTATATATGTGATTAGTTTATTTTAGGTTTTTGTAACTAAATGCAAAGTTATTTTTTTTAAAATGATTTTATTTTATTTTTTCAAAATTCAATAGATAAGGAAGCAATATTAAATAGAATTTTCTAGAGTTTGATTATTTAGGCCTAGGTTTGTTGTCTTTTTTCATATGTTTTGATTTAAATTGTGTTATGAAGGAGGTTTTGTTAATTTTTCCAAGAGAGAGCTAGCATATTACAAAGAAAGGTTGAATCTACAATGTTCGTACTAGCGAGGATGATTTTGGCAATGGTTTTGAGTTGGGCCTTTGTTAGTAGTCAAAACAAATACATCTTTATTAGTATTATTTGTTAGGGACTTCAATTATCTTTGATTGATTGGATGGGTAGATTACTCATAATACAAGTCGAAAATATTCTCTGTTGAGTTCTACTGTTGATTCATTAATCAGTAACGCAGTTAGAGAGCTCTTGCAAATGACTAAGAATGCAACCTCCTTTCTTGTAGCTTCAGTCAAGGATTTGAATGGAATGTTATAGATTTTTTGGATGCAAAGATGTGGCTTTCCTTAACAAAAAATAAGAATAAGTAGTAGCGTCCCTTTGTTTCTTCTCTATTAAAAGCCTTCGAATTGAACTTAAAGTCTACACCCTCCAAGGCATTAGGTAAGTAGGGTTTTACTTAAAGTTGAAAATGGAATTTGAGGTTATGTCAACTCCTTTTCTACCCACTTCACACAAGAGATTCTATAAAGAAATCAGAAAAGACATGAAAGAAAGTGGAGATAAATGTGCTTGGACAACAAGACCAATTGTTGCTCACTTAGTGAAGAGAGGTTCACAATTTTGTAGTTTTGTTTTCATATTTTTTGGATATGCCTAAGTCTATTTAGTTCAACAATATGCTACTATGGTTTATTTGTATTTATGGTGGAATAACTCACTGGAGGTTTGGGGGTTTTAATTGTGCATATCCACGTTGACCTCTATCTAAGGGGATGCATATCCTAGTAGCTTTATCACAATGGATGAATGTCTCATTAGGAATTTGTACCCGAGTGAGTAGAATATGAAACTTACCTCTTCATTATTAGCTATGAACCCATCAACAAGACCTCCTCTGTTGTTATATAATAGATAAGTTTGTAGGCTTGAGACAATACTAAAAATTCATACTATTATTCATCAATAATTTTGATTTCTTTCCCAAAGACAATATAGATGTAGAGCTAAGACGAATCTAAACTTATTAATAATATTACTCCTTAATTTCCATTATTATAACTTTATTTAACTTAAAATTTTAAAGGAATAAACCAAAAAAATAATAACACCAAGTTGTTATTTTTAAACTTTTTTTGTGAATTGGCGGAATCGGCAATTAGGACGGGCTCATACTCATGTGACATGTGGTTGATTTCAACAACCGCCACTATAACCTCCATGTATACCAATGCGACCCCTCACATGATACACAAGGCTAGTCATGGGTTTGAACCAACAACGTCACGAGGAGTGCCTTAACAATGCACCCTATTGTGAATTGAAGAAGAAATTGAAAGATAGGAGGGTTGTCTTTGATCCACTTATGTGTGCATGGGTCACAAGACCATGTAATATAATATATCTAGATGCAATTCAATTTCTACTACTACTTCAAGGCACTTTCAACTACTATCTCAAAGTGTAGTGTCATATGCCTTCCAGCAAGATTCTCATGAAAATCGAACCTTACCCAAAAGTTAAAAACCCCTAACTTTTCACGATTAAATCTAATACTTTTATATATAGATATTCTAAATAAAAATAATAACCTAACGATATATGGCATAATAATATAATGATATATGGCATAATAATAAGTGGCATGAATAAATAAAATAGATTAAAAAAAATAATAATGATAAAAATAACAACACTTTCATTTTTTTTAATTGAACGAGTATGGTGTACTCTTTGATTCAATGTAAAT
The DNA here is from genome assembly GCA_000404065.3 of Pinus taeda. Lineage (NCBI taxonomy): Eukaryota > Viridiplantae > Streptophyta > Pinopsida > Pinales > Pinaceae > Pinus > Pinus taeda. The sequence continues at coordinate 49,166 of APFE030408405.1, forward strand.
AAAAATAATATATATATATATTTAAAATAATCTTTAAAGAAAGATATAATTGATTAAGCAATATAATTGATTTTAAATACTAGGTTGATATTATATATTTTAATTAAAAATATATTAAATATATATATATATATATATATATATTAATATATATATATATATTATATATATATATAATTAAAATAAATTAAATTTTAATATTTATGTTTCGGGGGCAATTAAATTGGTGATCAAAGTAGTGTGAGTTCTATGAAAATTTAGATATCCAAAGTTCAAATTGCTCGGGTTGTGACCTGGTTTACGGAGAGGAGGACATGAAGTAGACTCTCAGAGGTTCACTGGTCACTATGTGTCAGGCAAACTACTAGGTTCCTCTAGGATACACAAATATATTTTAATATTTATATTATCCATGGGGCATATAATAGATGGTGATGATGTGGGGAAAAATCCAGCCATGTGAAGAGTTGGCATCGCCTAGGCCGGGTGCGATCCCTCGGTAATTTTGATGGCTTAGATGCCGCTGGGTCATGTTTTCTCAAGCCAAAAGTTAAGTGTGTAGTCATCTCAGGACTCACACAACTTAGCAAAAAACAAATATTTATATTAAAAATATCTTTAAATACCCTTGATGGGGGTGATGAACGAGCAAGTTGGCTTGGAGAGGTTTTCTTGCCACACTAGGCCTGAGAGAACATTAAATATGGGGGGTTGATCAGGTGCTCAAAAAATAGATCAAAATTAAAAGTTGTCAAATTGGTGTGGAACCTAGACGACCGTGTAGTGCCCGTCATCCTGAATCCGACGCAACTCGTTTCATGCGAAACAGACACCGTATGATTCCATAATCATGTTCTGTTCACTTTCCTAAACAGGCAAATTTAAAAAAAAAATTGACAGCCCAATCAGTAGTACGTACTGCTGACATGGTGCTGACTGGGTAGGTGTATGTGGTAGGTTAACTGGTCAACGAGCTCGGTGAATCATATTGTGCCAAGTGGTACATTTTTATTGGGTGCAATTTGGTAATTTGTGATTGGTTGGTTGGTGGCCAACCATGGGCTGACACGTGGCTTAACTGGAGGCCGCCATGTGGTAGCCCGAGGGCCATCAAAATTATGGGTCAAGTCCGGGCAAACACAACAAGGGTCGAACCCGCGACTAATAACAACTGAGTAAAGTCTTCCGCCAATACACCATACACATGATTCTTAATATATATGGAGAGCGGGTTTTATTTGAATTGAAATGCGCGCCATATCGGAGGAGGGGCCAGCCCACGGGGGTCGACCCTTGGTCGCGCCTTTACCATGTAACCACCAACAAGCAGTGCAGGGGCCTGAATGGTGGGGGCGGGCCGTTGGCCTTAGCTCTAGGCACGTGGCCCCCCCACGTGCCCAAATTTTTTGGAATTTAGGTGTTAGCGAACATTTAAAGTGTCTGACAATTTCGCTTGAATTTTGGTGAAATTGTCGCTTCGTTAGCGCGTTTTGGGGAAAATTTGTAGGATAGCGCTGGATTTTGGGGAATTTGCAGTGCGATTAGTAGAATATTGGGAAAGCCCATAACTTCTTCAGTTTTTGACCAAATCAGGAGCAGAAAGAGGCTACATAAGCGTTTTTGGGCATTCTGGATCCATTGGAATAGGTTTTAGAGATTTCTAAGCATTGTAAACTAATGTATTCACACTTTTGAGAATAATAGAGAGGGCCAAGCCATTGGAAGTTGGACCAATGAGATGTAGCCTAGGAGGGGTGAATTCCTTCATCATGTGCTGCTGTGCTACTATTTATGGTGATGTTTATGTCTATTATATGCTGCTGTTCAGTCATTTATTTATGTTAATTTGCACATAAAATTTAAATAAAAGCACCCAAAAACTCATTTTAAACTTGCAAATAATTTCATAAATCCTCAAGCATAGTTAACATATTTTGAAAAGGAATTTAGCACAACAAAGCTAATTTTCCCAATCAGATCAAGTTTGGTATCAGAGCTTTTGGTTTTATTTGTGCAAGAAGGATTTAACTGTTTGCAAGTGAATGTCATGCTTACAAGGTTGAAACTCAAGAGAGGAGAAGGGAAGCTGGTTGAAAGTCTTGAAGTTGGGTCAAGGGGAAGGATGGTAAGGTTGCCACAATCTCCACCACCAGTTTTTCCTCAAGTTGTAGTTCAGACTCCACTGAGCATGTCTCATGAAGGAGAACCTATAAACATGATAGAGGATGAGAAGGTCTTCAGGAAGGATTTCTTTAATATGACAGAGATGGTGAAGGTCCTCTATGAAGAGAGGAATACCAGACTGCAGGGTGAAAGCTCCAAACCTTCCAAAGGAGAAGGTTCTTTAGGAGGAGGAGTTAATGGAAATGGAGGTAAATCTCCACCCTCTCCACCATCTTCTTCATCTTCTTCTTCATAGGCATCTTCACCCTCTTCCACTAACACAACCCTTACTCATACTCATCAACATACCTGAAATGAAATTTGTAAATCACCCTTGTTAAAACTTGATGTTAAATTTGAACTGCCCATGTATAATGGTGAAGTGAATGCAGAGAAGCTTGAAAATGGGGTTCATCAGTTGGAGGCCTATTACATAATTCAAAACCTTCAAGAGGATGACATAAAGATTCAATTAGCTTCCTTGCGGCTGGACGGTGCAACACTAGTATGGTGGGAAGCAAAGACATAAGAAGAGATAAAAAATATGGTAAGATATCAATTTCTTGGTCTGATTTCATTTCTGCAATTAAAAGACAATTCTACCCTCTAGCTTATATGCAGAAGGCCTTCATGAATTGGCATAACTTTAGACGACTTAAAGGTCAAAATGTGCAAGATTACACCCAAGAATTCAGAAAAAGGTCTCCAACGTTAGGTGTAGATTTGAAAACACAAGACACGTTGTTGAAGCACATAGGGGGATTACACAATTACCTTAGGCATACTATCCTTATGTTTAATCCCAATAATCTAGATGAGACGTGTGTGCAAGCCACTCATCTTGAGGCAAGAGGGAAAAATACTCAAGAAGAGGGTAGTAAAAAGCCATTTAAGGGTAAATAAAAAGAAAAGGGTTTCAAAGGGAAGGGAAAGGAAAATGCATCTATTAAGAAGGAAGGAGATAAATTAACATGCAAGCATTGTTCCAAAGAGGGTCACGATGAAGCTCATTGCCGGAAGGTTCATCTCGAGATGAAACCAAAGAAATTCAACAACAAGGGAAAACAAAAGACAACTCCAACCACTCAATAGGATTTGGGATCCGATTTGGGTAATGAAACTAAAATTACAACCATGGGTATTAAGGGAAAATAATCCATTGCTAGCACTAGTACTTCAAATTCACACATTGAAACTCTAAATGAAAAGAAGAGGATAGAACTTTTTCACATAAGGGTGATCTCAAAACATAGAAAATTGATACTCTTTTTGATAGTGGCTCTCAAGCCAATCTCATCTCTGAAAACATTGTCAAAAGTTTAAACTTGGAAACCATTCAACATCATAGATCATATCCATTAGGATGGGCGTGTGACAATGCACAATTGCAAGTAACTAGAAAGTGTAAACTGAAATTCACCATTATTGCAAAGTTCATAGATGAAGTGGAGCTTGATGTTGTGCCATTAGACATATGTGGTATAGTTTTGGGCAACCCGTATCTCTATGAAAAAAAATATATCTTCCATAGATATGAAAACAAATACCATTTGTTCAAAGACGGAGTAGAATATATTTTGAGAGCTCATAGCAAGAAACTAAACCTTTCACTTGTTAATGCGGGGCAGATGAAAAAACTAGTGAATTGAAGCAAGAATTTTGTGCTTCTAATGATCAAACCCAAGAATCATGTTGATAATGAAGCTTTTCAAGGTTGTGATTCAAGATTGAAATCTGAATTGGTTGATGTTGTTAACCAAGATGATGAGATGTTTCAGGAACCAAAAGGATTGCCTCCCAAGAGAGGAATCCAACATGAGATACAGTTGCAACAAGATAGTCCTCTTCCTGACATTGGCATGTACAGGATGTCAGTGATGGAAAGTGTAGAAATTAAAAAGAAAATTCAAGAGTTGTTGGATAAAGGGATCATCAGGCCATCTTCTTCTCCATGTGGTTCACCTATTGTTTTGGTGCTAAAGAAGGATGGAACATGGCGCATGTGTGTGGACTTCCATGCATTGAACAAGATTACGGTAAAGAACTGTTACCCACTGCCTAGAATAGATGATTTACTTGATCAATTGAAAGATGAAAAGCATTTTACTAAGTTGGACTTAAGGAGTGACTACCATCAAATTAGAATTGTTGAAGGATACATTTGGAAGACATCATTCAAAACTAAACAAGGTTTGTTTGAATGCCTAGTTATGCCTTTTGGTTTATGTAATTTTCCTGCTACCTTCATGCGTGTGATGAATGATGTGTTGAGGCATTTTCTTGATGAGTTTGTTATAGTCTACTTAGATTACATCTTAATTTTCAGTAAATATCGTGATGAATAGGTCATGCATGTGAGAAAAGTACTTGATGTCTTAAAGAAAGAAAAGTTGTATCTAAAGATGTCAAAGTGTGAGTTTGGAAAAACTTCTTTAGTTTACTTGGGTCATATTATTAGAGGAAGTGAGTTGAAAATAGATCCCTCAAGGGTTGATGTCATTTTGAATTGGCCAAAGCCCGAGACAGTTACTCAGGTAAGAAGATTTTTGGGAGCAACCCAATATTGGAGGAAATAACCACATTTTTCTAGATCCTTCAATGCACTCCCTAATAAAAGGGGCCTTTTCTATTTAAATCAAGCATGGTTAGGAAATCTTATCTCTAGGTAGGGGCAAAGGATGACTTGGCAATAAATAGGTGTAATGGAAGACCTGGATTCCATATGATCTACCTGCATTTTAGCTCTACTAAATTCTTTCATTAGATTATTAGATAAGGATGATCAAATTATTTGGTCCCCCAATCCATCGAGATGCTATAGTCTAAAGCTAGGATAACAAATCTTAGTATTGGACAATAGAGGGACCCCTCCCCCTTGGTGGGTTCATAAGTTATGGAGAATAATATGCCCTACAAAGGCAAAGGTTTTTTATGTGGCTTCTCCTTCTCGACAAATATCCCGCTTGGGGATCATCTTTAATGAAGAAATTTTAGAGGGTCTGGTTGATGCAATTTATGTAAAAATGATTGCCAAACAATCCAACATATTTTGCTGGATTATTCTTTTTCAAGACTAGTTTGCACATAAATCAATAGTCAGTCAAAATGAAATAAAAAAATTGTGGGTAGGCACCATAATCAAGGATGCTTCAAAATCTTGATTTTTGGATCCCAATGTAAAAATGCTATATGATCTTCCCTTGATAATGGTTTGGGGTAATTGGTTGGCTAAGAATAGGTTATTGTTCAAAGACTCCTACCCTTCTCCTTCTATTTGTTTTACGTAGAGAGACTAGTTGTTCCTAAGGCTTACCCAAACCCACAATCCTCAATAAACAATAAGTTGCAACTATATTTCCCTATACAAAAGGACCCCAATGGGCCTTCTTTGATGGAGTTACATAGGGGCACCCATCTTTGGGGCAACATTAGGGGGGGTTATTTTCTTATAAGAAGAAGTCTCTATCTCTTTCTTAATGGGAGTTAGAAATGCAACCATTAGTTAGTGAATTGATGGCTCTACGCCTTACCCTTATTTTAACTAGAGAAAAAAGAATTTAAAAGCTATGCATCTATGGTGTCACTATCCTTACAATCAATTGGATTACAAGAGTGTACACTATGTAAAACAATTCACTTATTTCAATTTTCAAGAAATCAAGAGAGTGCATGTTTCTTCTCTTATATTTTATCACTTGTGTATAAAAGGAGCAAAACCACGAAGCAAACAAGCTCTCCAACACTAGCGTGGACATGGGTCAGGGACATGGAAAAATTCCCAAACTTCCCAAACTGGTAGCATCAAATATTTTTACTCATCTTGGCTCGAAGTGCGATTGACTCATCCAGATGGACTTATCTATCTATATATATATTTTACCCTTACAACAGAAGGTACTTTTATAGATCCTTTGTTTGTCATTATACTTAATTATGTAAATAGTTCTTAGAGTGACATTGGTATATCCAATAGCTTTGTTTTTAGACTCATTTCGAAGACATTTCAGACACTTGATGAATATGTTGTCCTCTATAGATGATTTATACCTTTTTGTAATTATCTCAGATCCCCATTTTCACCCTAACATCCAAACATAGGAATGCTCGGGAATGCTGCAAGCATTTATAGATGTAATTTGTGCCTACAATAAGTTACTAGTTTTTTATTTAGAAATATCCATAGGGCAATCCCTTAACACCTTGACCTCTTGTTCCCCCTTTACTATTCTCCTCCCATTTACTTGCTCTTAAGTTGTCTTAGCTCAATGGGATTTTGGTCCCTTATGAAATCTAAGTATTCACTCCTCACTCCCTCTTCCTTGGCCTCACACTCTTCTCTCTGTCTTTTTAGTCGTTCCCCTGTCTCGTTCTGGCCTTTCCTTGAGCTCTATGTTTCTGTATTCATATCCCCCATTGGCTAGTCATCTCACTCTCGGTGGAAATACCTTAATGTAGAGCATGCCATTAGAACAAAAGCAAGTTTAGAAATATCAAATACATCAATGAACGAAATATTTTCTTCCAATAAAAAATATTAGTCAACCAATTGTTAGGATCACACCTTGATCCCATTGGCCAACATGACAATTTAGCATGTAGCTTTTGAGATTTTAAATAGGCTATCTTAAACATGAATACCATGACGAAACCATGGGTACCCATATATGGAGTTGGAAAACCATAGGTAACTTGACCGAGTTAAGTTTACGTGATCCACCCTAACACCAATACCATTAATTTTAAAATAAATTATCACATGACCCATTCACCTCTCTTTATCACAATTTATTGATTAATTTTTAAATAGTTTACCATGTAAATGAAGTAAAAAACTCCTCACTTTCCAGCATTAAACCTAATCCCTTCATATATATATATATATTCATTCCAATTAAAAATTAATAACTAACAATTTAATAACATAATAATATGTAGTATGGGTACTAAACTAAATTAAAAAAAAAAAAAAAACAAATACCTTTTTTTTAATTGTAATCCCTAAATGTGTGGAAATTATGTTATTTTAATTAAAAAATATTAAAATGTGTGAAATTTATGATTTTTAATTAAAAAATATTTTCTTTAAATTGTGTGATATTATGTATTTAATTAAAATTTTTTCTTTAAAATGTGTGATATTATGTATTTAATTAAAAAATATTTTTCTTTATATAAATGAATTGTTATTAAAAAATTAACTTTTATTAAACAATAAAAGATAATTGTTAATAATATCTTAATATTTATTTCAAATACATTATTGAAAACAGGATTCTCGTCCAATACCTGTTCAAAAAATATTAGTCAACCAATGCAATTAATTTTTAAATAGCTTATCACACAATCCCTTCATTTATACCTATATCACAGGACACATTCACACATGCCACATCTACCAGGATGGACGCAACAGGGCCAGCACAACACACATCGGCCGCTGAGGGGGAGTGATTGATTTTATGAGATTGAGGGAAAAACATAGTTGGGGTGAGGCGGACAACCAGACAGACGGAATCAGCCACCGACACCTGCCCAGGACACTCACACAGGAAAGGACCAGTCAACTTTCAGGGTTCCCAATCCTTCATTCCCACGGCTTTCAGGACCCAATCTCAGCCAACACCATTCCCACATTCCGCCCGCAGTCTCGCATTCCCTACGCATTCCAGCAAGTCAGCCCGCAACAGCCAACACTCTGTCCAGTAATTTTTAAAGGAGTTGTCTATAATGTGACTTTTTGAGATTCCGATGGGTTAAATCTTGATTTGTTGCGGTTAAAATGGTTTTTTAACTGCATATTTGGATTCAGCAGCCTGAAAAATCCCTGGGATGCTTTTATTGTGCAGAAACTAGCGATCAAACTTGCGATTCCAATAAATTGCTGCCGGATTTTGACTGGAAAAACCCACCGGAAAGACTTTCAAAAAGTCGCATTATAGACCACTGCATTTTTAAATAGCTTACGATGTGATCTCTTCACCTACACCTTTATTACAATTGACATATGTAAACCCTTCAAAATTCAGCGCGGAAATTGTGTACTTCGTTTGGGAATCGAACCAGCGACCACTATCACGGGTGCTCTGCGGCTCGTTGTCCTAGAAGAAACCTAACCATAGCCAGAAACAAGAAAGCAGAACTGAACAGACCAACGGGTTAAAACATCAGCGCCTCAGAAACAGCCAAGCCGGCCTCTAACACCATCAGCGTCCACAGATTCGATGGTCCAGGGTCAGATCCGTGAGTGTGAATTCCACTCTCTAACCTAATCAGAGGTCGCGGGTTCCATTCTGCATTAACAATAACAATAGCGATGTCTGAGCCCCCAAATTCTGGTGCAAACGAACAAATCTTCTATATACCGTTGTTCTTCTTTCCTTTGTTTTTTTCTTTTAAATTTTTTTTTTTTTTCGTATCTTGATTTCATTAACCAGGGGCTGGTTCAGTTAGGCCGGGTGTCATTATTGAAGGCGTACCTTACCCCACCCTCCATGACTTTGTGTATTGGGGTTGAATATAAGCAGGGGAATTTGTGTTTATTTTCGAAGTAAAATGTTAAAAGGTCGTTTTACATACATTTTGCTCAACTTCAAGTGACTTAATTTATGATAGATGATGGTAATAATTATGGGCGGAGACACTTATCCCAAGAGTGGCTTAATTTATGATAGGTGTGGTAATAATTATAGGTGGACAAACCTATCACTAGAGGAGGAGAAGAGGAGGTAGTTTAATATAAAAATACGTTGGTAGTTTAATGGGTTAGTTTGAGTAGTTGAGTGGGTTTAATAATTAAGAACATGTGCATTTTTTTCACTGGTCACAATCTCAAATCTATTTTTAGTAGTCAAATAGCTACATGGAGGCGGGTCCTTATTCCACAAATAATGGGGTCACAACTCATACACCAATTTTGAGAAATACATTTTAAAGAATAAACATGTATGAAAGATACATGTAACTTCACTATCTGAGAGAAAAGTATTCAAGGGGAAGCAAAGACTTAATATTTATTATTTGGTATTATTGTATAATGCCAAAAGTGTCCAATAATTAAGATGATAATATGCATCCTCGTAGTATTCCATATTTTATCGGTCTTTACCTATACCTTGCTTTAATATTGAAAAGGCAATATCATTTATGAAGATATCCCTTGCATACCATGTTGTAAATTTAGTTATGCTCCTTAAGGGTTTTGGTTTAAATATTGTTTCAAAATATTCTAGTATTTGGTCCTAAATTTTCATTATTTCAACGTTCCCATTCACATACTTAGAGAACATGCTAATGTGCTTTAAATAGTAATAATAACAAATTTCAACTTAAAATAAACATTTCTTTTCGACCCTTTAAACTATAAAATCTCTCAACTTAAAATAAATATTCTTTTCCACCCTTTAAATTATAAAACCTCTCAACTTCAAATAAATATTTCTTTTCCACCCTTCAAATTATTAAATCTCTCTACTTTGTTCCATCATAAAATAATGTAAATAAAAAAGAATGACAAGTGCCATTGTAGTGGCAAATGTCCCTATTGAACATGGATTGTAACTCTAGAAGTCAAAGTTAATGTTAATTTTGATTAGTTTGTGGTGGTAACAATACATCATATGCAATAGACCAACCCATATTTGGATGTTATACACTACAATAACATGACTACTTCAATAGATGTGATCCCTAGATATGTTATTACCTCTGCCATGTTTGTTTGGTTTATTGATGACTCTTTAATCCCTATACATAGAGATTGTTTTCAATTGAATAAGATCTCCCTATACAAGTAGGAGGAAGACATCCCCTTTACAAGGAGTTGCTTGTTGGGATCAACATGTACAATGATTTGGTCTCAAATCGACAAAGAGAAATGTGAATGAGCTAAGATATGAGGCAAAGGTTGATTAACCATTGAATAGGGGGGAGAACAGTGCATATGAGGAAGAAAATATTGTGTTTCAAAGCTATTGCCACTAATGAACCAATAAACTTACTCACAGAGGCATTTCAACTTTCTAACTCACTTGTCATGCCTTTATATGCATACCTGCCTAGAACAAGGCTGACCTTTATACCTGAAGGGAAGGACATAACAATTAACACCTTATATAGGAAGGTTTATGAGTTTGAATACCCAACCCACCTTATGCAAGATGTGGAAATGAGGTTTATAGCTGACGGTTCAGAGCCTCACAAGATACTTGTTTCAAAGGTCATGACACAAAATCCCATCTTTTTCATGGTTGAATACTCAACCATAGAAGCCCATAAGAAGATGATTCAGGGTCAGTGCTTTATTGCGATTTCTTTTATATTGTTTTGTTTAAATATTTGTCAATTTTTTTAAATTTTGTGTTAATGCATAGACATTTTTGAGGATAGGGAAGTTTATAGACATGTTGGTTGTGGAAAATGGTGAGGACATTTCTCTTCTTGATATTACAAAGTGCTTCTATGACACCATAGTGAAGATGGAAAAAGGTCGTAGAGAAGGGTGGTATTGTTGCTACTGGCATGAAAGGCATAAGAAGATAATTCAGAGATGATTAGTTTCTATTCACCTTGGCACAAGATTTCATGGCTTATGTCCCTTACCGGCTTGAAATTCAACTTCCTAACGTGTACTTGAAGACAAAACTTATAATGCATTTTGTTTCACATTCTTGTATGGTAACTACTAGTAATTTTTTAGTACTTAAATGTAGCTATTTTATATATTTGATTATATGTAAATAAGTTATTACTTGAAATCTATGCATTTTTAACGGCCAATTTTTCAATCATCTAATAAAAAAATTCCTACAGAAAAAAACCATCAACATTTTTAATGGCAAAACCACAACAAAACTTGCATATAGTTGTAAATTTTAAGCACGCACCTTACTAATCCCCAGGCAAGATGGAATTATTGATGTTAGTATGACAAAAAAAAATCGAAAACTCAGAAATCCATTTGATTCAAACATTTATCAAATATACTTTCAATAGAATATACAAATGAATTATAGGTAATATAGACAAAAACATTGTGATAGAAATGACTTACCTAAAAAGTGGCAATATAACTTTGTTGCCACATGAAAATGTAGGGACATCCAAACTTATCACCAAACTAGGTTGATTCAAGGCCACTGTATAGTGATTTAGGGAAGCAAAAGTGGTATTACTAGAAATATGCTTTCAATCGATGGGTTTCTTTGGTTCTAACGTTGTTTTGTTAGTTCGTCGTCATTCTTTCTTTTATCATATTTTCATCTTATCAATCATAGACCATCATCTCACAACCATTTCCCAACTTCATGACCACTATAGACTTTCACAATGCCTTGATAGCCTAAAAGTATGTTTATGCGGAAACGTAGCTAAGATGATAGATAGTAAGTATACTGGATAAATCAACTAGATAATTCTATTAAATTCGTTGTATTGTAATATAGCCATCTTGTACATGTAATTTTACAAATTATTCCCAAATTTGTAATTGAAAAATTTTAGTGGATGAAAAAAGACATTATTCACAATATAACACATCTTTTTGAATGGAATAATAAGAATTTTGAAACTCCATTGGAATCTTTTAAGGATTTGCAGTAACACGGGTGACATATACCGAGGATAATGCCATGTTTCTAGGCTTGTGTTTGAGTAAGGTGGTCATTTTTTGATGAGACCTATGGGATTTAGTGGTGCATCCCAGAAGGATTGACACACTCTAGTGAACTAGCTAGCTTTGCTTCCCTTATATTGACCAATTATCACTAAGCTTGTTGGGCTTATTGCTTAGGTGGATATATTATCCAAGATGAATATTGTAATGCAAAGGCCATTTTCAAAATATTGGGATAGAGTTTTCTTTGCCCCTTTAACAATATCATTCATAAAAAATGCATTAACATGACACTATTTGAAATTTAATTTATGAAAATTTACATTCAAACAAACTTAACTTAAATTAAACAATTAGTAATAACAAGTTGTGAATCTATTAATTTTCAAATTTTTTCACAAAGTCTAAAGAATCATTAAAATCACAATTTATTGATTAATTATTTACAAATACATTAGCTTTATCTTTATATGATTCTTTAATCCATGTTAATTAAAAATCTAAACTATCAATTTATTAAACGTTACAATTTAATAATAAAAGTAACTTCACAATACATATTAAACCATGAATAAATTAACCTAATGTATTAGAAATACACTTGAATAAATAATATAGAACAAGATTATATAATAGTTAATATGTGAATATGCGTTGAAGTTTGAAAAATGAGTAAGATTTGTAAATATTACAAATTTACATTATGGCCTTTTTAGAATATATATATATATAAAATAACATGAAACAAAGTGATATAAAGTCCAAATATTGATAGGGATGGAAGCAAGGAGGGAGGGGGTTTTGAAGAAAACTTTGGGAGAGAGGGCCGATTGAATTATTTATATATATATAGAAAAAATAGAATAAGGATTAAAGTTTGAAATGGATAAAGATTAAGGAATTGAATTTGAAAGGGATGTTTCTAGGATGGAGGGGTCGAAAGGAAAGAGGGGCCTAGGGGAGGGAAGAGGAGAGTAAATTTAAGAGAAAGGAAATAGGAGGAGGGAAAAGAAAAGGAAAAAGTTAAAAGGGGGGAGGGGTATTAGATGGCAGGAAAACCAGATAAAGGGAAGAAATCAATGAGTGAGTTGATGGATGACCGTTTTCCAGGATTGGCTTAGCCTATATCCAAGATCCCTATTGAAGTTATTGGGGTGCATCTCTATCTTAAGAGCTTCTCAAATGTTTTGAAAGTTATAAAAGGGACCTATGTTATGATTTTAGATTGGCTAAAGAAAATAATGTGCTTGGAATGAAAAGCGTTCTCAATGATGGTAAACTTTTACACCAGATGATGGTTACTATCCACTACATGTTCTTTAAGGCGGGATTTGAAGGGGTGGTCTATCTGGCCATTGTAAGACTTCCCACAAGAACAAGGAATTTGGTAGACTCCTAATCCTAGCATGGGGTTAGACTTATCTTTAGTTGACTGAAATATCTACTTGATGGTTTTATGGGGTTTAAATATGGTTTTGATGTTCCTTTTGGCCAATACGTTTGCAATAATATCCATGGCTCCTTTTACGTATCAGAGAGAGACTTGACCACAGGGAGGAGAGGAACCAAAATGGTTGGACTTAGGGTTAGAGGTGACTTGAAAGACTATTATTAATTTGAGAGGAGGTGTATCAATTGGCTTTGATGTTTGAATCACATGGGTTTTTTCAAAGGAAAGGAACGAGAGAGCATATATTTTAAGGTCTCAGGAGAAAATAATTTTTAGAATAACTGACTTTTGGGATGTGTGGTTGTGAGAATGGGTGTAAAGTTAATGGTCAGTGTGGGTCCTTTTTTTGTAAACCTAATGGGTTAGAGAGCCATTAGGAAGGTTGGTAATAAGGATATTTAAGAAAGGAAGTGAATTTTAAGATTCAATTTCCATAGTGAATTGAATATGTGGAGAAATACTGGACCGAGTAGAGTTCCATTCTAAATACTTCTTAAATCCGGATCTACCAAGCACCGAGGGGGATCAAGTCTGGAGTTAAGATGGATTTAAGTTGATACTCTTGCATTCCATAATGGATTTCCTTAAGCCTTTAAATAGGATTTATCATATCAAATAACATGGGCTATGCAATACCATAAGCTTGTAAAACACCATCGATAATTACAATTATTAATTTTATTAATTTAATTTAATTTTTAATTTGATGAAGTCAAAATGTTTATATAACATAACATAACAAGACATTCCAACATATCTTCCATACTGGGTTGGAGAGCACCTCTCGTGATCCAGATTTAAACAGGAACGCAATAAAATACAAAGATAACCATATACACAAAGATGCAGCGGAAATAATACTTCATTTCATTAATGGAAAATACTGAAATATGCTTACAACCGG